>CALNHX010004352.1:0-129301 GCA_940337035.1 Agriotes lineatus
ATTCAAGAGGTGTTTCGCGTTTTTCACAACCATATAATAAAGTGTAAAGTTAACTATAAATAACATTGAAAAGCTGTTTATCTTGATTGATAACTCCAAGTTGTAGAAGACATTTCTTATTTTCATAATGTTGGTTCTTGCAATTTCGATCTTTCTCTTTATATTCTCTTATTGGTGGCTGTGATTATTAATGTTTCTTTCTAGATATGTGTTGTAGCAGCATAATATTGCAGTTATTTAACTTACTAAATAACATACCTACTCTTCGTTTTCTTGATATTTTTTTAACTTACTATCAGCTTACTGGGTGTGGTGTTTAGACGATCTATTAGAACTTGAATATTAATTTGTTAATTATATTATTAATGCTTAATGCTTTCTGTACATTTACTAATGAACTACTCTTGGTCTAATAACTATGTAATGTAACTTATTGCACGAGCGGTCCTTAAATCTATACAGATGTGTCAAAATAACTTAACGCTTAAAAAATATTTAGCAATTTAATTGTTAAAATCCCGTTTTATTGCTGTCGCAGTTATTTATTAACTAGTTTACTAGGAACCACTTGGACACAAGAAATGGTGTGGATGATAGCAAAGAATATGGACTTCGAGGGAGCAAAAGTTGATCTTGATCAGCGATTTCCGCTTCTCGAGTAAGTTGCAATGTATATTGTATAATGAATAAACTGCTCAAGGACAGGTCTAACGAGTAGCTTCAGAATGTGTAGTTCAAAACGTGACCACCGAGCTTCTGTAGATGGCGCCAAGTGGACAAACCGCCACTGTGCTACAATGCTTGGAAATTTTGCAAAGTGGAAAGCCAAAACCAAATAGCGCATGAAGGTGCTCGGGACCTTAGCAACAACTTTGCCCCCTTTCAAAATTTCGATATCTGTAGCCGTTCGAAAGTTACAGGCGATCCGGACGGACGGACGGACGGACGGACGGACGGACAAAACGTTCGCATAAGTACGCTGAAGCTACTAATAAACAATATTTTTAATATTAAAATAAATAATCATACGAGATGTTGCAAGTATCTGCACAACCAAGTGTGTTTTCATAAAACTAGTATGGGCTGATTCTGATTCTTTTTGAAAATAAGTAAATATATACAAGACAAAAATGCTAGTGTTCAGTGACTTATATTATTATATTTGAAATTTGCTAAGAAAATTTGTAGTTTATTAGATATTTATATTTTTGGGTCTAGCGGTGTAATGATGATGATGATGTGACCCACTGTTATGGCACATGTTTTACTTTTCAGAGATCTATTATATTTATAAACATGGAATACTGAGTAAATAAGTGTGTTTGCATCCAGATTCCTATAAATGGTGTCAATATCAAATCGATGTTGTAATTTGACAACGCCCACTAACCTGTAAAATCTCACCTTAGCAATTCTAGTATATAAGAAAAATTATGATATTCATCTACCACCAAATTCATGTCATATCGTTGTAGTTTAACAATTATTTTTGTTGACATTTTCATTTTTGCAGTATCGAAATAGGCTTATGGAGCCTATTTCGATTTGACAAAAATTATAATTTAACTTTAATACCAGGGTATCCATTTTTGGTTACGATGACAGACTGGGAGAAATTACGGGCACACCGACACCTGAATGGTATTCAAACTCCGTCGAGAGTAGAAGGAGGCGAGAAACCCCCTCCACTTTTTATTTGATTCGCGGATTCGCGGTTTAATTCGCGGATTTCGCGGTTTTATTCGCGGATTGACCTAATTAATTTCGCGGATTGACCTAATTAATTTCGCGGTTTGATCTAATTAATTTCGCGGTTTGATCTAATTAATTTACATATGTGCTACTGATTAAATTACGCATTAGATTTTTTAATTTGCTTCTGGAATTACGCGTCGGACTTCGGCGGCCATCTTGGATTTCTGGCGGGAATATTTGAAATTTGAATTTTTGCCGATTTTTCTAAGTTTAATTTGTTGGATTTGAATTTCGCGGTGTGTCGGCCATCTTGGTGCGCGCGCACTTCTCACGGCGGTTGTTTTTAATTTTCGTGGAAATATTTGAAATTCAAACTGATAGATCTATATCGCTCTCTCTCTCTCTCTCTCTCTCTCTCTTGCATTCACTCGTGGAAATATTTAAATTTAAAAAATCTATTTGCGGCGGACCCGAGTGGGAATCGACCCCTAGTTTTCTGGTTAACAGTCTTAGCACCTTACCGTTGTGCTATCGAGGCGACTTGGAAATATAGGAAATGAACAAGATGCCATTTCGCAGCTGTGCCGTCACACCGGCCGAATTTAAACAAACTATATTTCAAAAATTTATATTATGAGAATGGAGAATGTTTACCATATTGTGTTTACAGGCAGATGCAATTTTTAAAAAACTAGATTTGTAACAGCTTTGCTACTAATAATAATTTTATAATTTGCAATATAGTCATTGCCCCAAGTTTCTGGTTAATTTCCATTCGCGCAGTGGTTAATTCCCATTCGACCGCGCATAATTTGAAAAGCTATATGAAATAATTACTTTATTTTTATAATTAAAACAGCGAAATCAGCGAATAAATCAGCGAACCCGCGATAATTACTTTTATTTTATATAGCGAAATCTGATTCATAAATTTGACCGTTGTAAAACGCCTGTCAGAGCCTGCACTGCAAAACACAGGCACCGACATGCTCCGGCTCGAGAGTGGGGTGTCGCTGACGTAATGTTTTCGTACCTGCATAAAAGTGGCTGCGGACTCTATAGCGCATCGAATTGCTTCACTCCTAGTCGTCGTGTCAACACCACCAGTTTTACCTAAGATGGATCCTCGAAGTGTTAATAAGTGCCAAGAAAAACCAGGCCCCTACACCAGGAGACCGACAGCAGAAAAAACAAGTAAGAAAACGCATCTTTTAAATAAAAAACAACACGGTGCACCGTCACAACCACCAGCCATGGACGTGGAGGCCAAGGGGTATTCACCACGTCTAGATGCCACCGAGGAGGACCTGCGGGTGTTCATTGAGGAGACGATGCCTTCCTATGACGTAACACCGATCGTGACGCCTGAGATCCGCCAAACCCGACGGGAAAAGAAACGGTTATTATGCGACCTCACTGTGCCTTTAAACAATAGCGCAAGCAAGGTTGTTCATTTGGGCCTGGATCCTTATAAACAATTTTCGCCTGTTGCAAGAATTTTGAAGACCGACATTGGAGCAGGTGTTTCATTCACAGCCGAGTCGTTCATGACTTTTGTGGAAGCGCTACCGAACATGTTTGTGATGGCCAAGCAGGGGACTTTCAGATGTGAATTAACTGAGCACACAGTGGAGTACGTGAACAATGATACCTGCAGGATTATTACAAAGGACCCCGAGAACAAGTTTACTCTTTACGTAACGTATGAAACACTATCAAATTTATTGCCGATGTACAACTTGATGATTGTGAAAATAAATGACTTGAAACGTGTAAAGTGCAATTTCCAAAATTTTGGTGAAGTGATCGTCGACAAAGTAATACATGCAGAAAATTTGTGTCTTGATGATTCAATCATTTTTAATACTCTGCGCTGGACTTTCGCTAACGATATTTTATTGTGGGAACTTGTGTTCAAATTTAAAATGTATGTTATTATAGAACTGCAGAAGTTGATTGATACAGATGAGCGCATGAAACCGTACATGTCCTAGTTTATATGAAATATTGTATGAAAATGTAAATAAAGAATGTTTTAAACTGTATTTCTTTTTAATTATGTAGCGAGTGTTGGTTTATACATGCGGTAGGTTGGCCGAGTGGTTAAGGCGTCAGACTTAAGATCTGATCTCGAAAGAGGTCGTGGGTTCGATTCCCGCACCTACCATGTTTTAATGTATTTATTATGAGCGTGTTGATTTTTTAGGTTAGTTTATTCACGACGGCCGTACTGTAATAATCGCTCACTGCATAAAAATGGAGCATCAGTTTTCTCATCCTTTTTCGGCTATTGTGGCAGGCCCCTCAGGATCGGGCAAATCGTTTTTTGTAATAAATTTCTTGAAAAATATGAAAAAACTCTGCAGTGTAAATTTCGCTAAAGTTATTTGGTGTTATGGCGAGTGGCAAAAATTGTACGAAGATTTAAAATCTTTAGTCGAATTTCAACAAGGTCTGCCAGACATGACATCTTTTGAGGGGTCCGAACCCAAACTTCTAATAATCGACGATTTAATGAGGGAAACAAATAGCTCAGTCGTAGACATATTCACCAAGGGGAGCCATCACCACAATCTCAGTGTTTTTTTTATTACGCAAAACATTTTTCACCAAGGAAAAGGACAGCGGGATATTTCCCTAAATGCCCATTACATTATTCTTTTCAAAAATCCGCGAGATAGAGCTCAAATAAAGCACTTAACCAGACAGATATGTCCCGAAAATCCTCGATTCCTTCAAGAAGCATACGAGGACGCAACAGCTAGGCCACACGGGTATTTGTTATTCGACTTAAAGCAAAGTACACCTGATATAGCGAGGTATAGAACATCGATTTTTCGCCAAGATGGGGCGTGCTATATTTATATGCCGAAAAAGGGGTATAAAAGCTCGTACACTAACCAATTTACTCTCATTCACTAGTGATGTCTCGATCAGTAATTAGAAATTCGGAGTTGTTGCGTGCTCTACATAAACTCGGACCAAAGGAGCGAACCGCGTTATTAAAAGCCGTAGGCGATAAACAAATTCATTGTATCTGCGAGTGCGTGCATAATACCTTAAAAGGAAAAATACCTTTATCGCTTAATCAAAAATCAACGATCTCGAAGCATAAAGCTGTTCTTAGGAGTTTAGTCAAGCCTGGAGAGTCTATAAAAAAGAAGCGTCAAATACTAATACAGAAGGGTGGCGCTTTCCTACCACTAATATTAGCTCCATTAATTACTGGTGTATTGAGCTCTATTTTCAAATAAGATGGAAAATACCCGAAAAATGATGATCGTACCGCCTGAATTCATGCATCGCTTTAAGGATACAGAGAAATCAGAGCAAAATATATTATCACAGCTTGACGACGAAATGCAAAAGGTTTTATCGTCTAAATTAACCGATCACGATAAATGGCTACAGTACAATCAGGTTTTACAAAGGTACCTTCATTTTGCGGATCAAACGAGGCAATCAATAAAGATACCTATAGAATCGAACAACAGGGGTATTTCAGACGCATATATTTTATCGACGCTCCCTAATACTTTTAAGAAAAACGGTGAAGCCTTTTTACAGCTTCTAAGAACGTCGGATGAAGTGGAGTGGGACGGCAAGGGTACAGTCAGCATAAAAGGTGAAATTTTGCCGTCCTCCAACATTATTGATTTAATGCATGATGTTCTAAGACCTAAGAAAACTACAAATCCGCCAGGCCGACACAAGTTCCTCGATTACATTAAAGAGAACAATGTACCTCAAGTGCTATTTGGGGATCCTAAACGGCAAAATGTACCAGACGTAAGTAAATCAGATGTGGAGGGTGACGTCGATCCTAAATCAAAGTTAATAGCGACTGCAACAACGTCCAAGCAAGAGGGTTCAACGCGAAAAACACCGAAAACAACGCAAAGATCGATATCGAAAATAAAGGGTATTTCTGGCTGGGAGCGTCTTAAACTTTAACATAGCAGAATGAATTTGGACGCCATCTATTATGATCCGGCCAACCCAGTAGGCTTCGCAGGCGCAAACTCATTAATTTCTTCCGTGAAAAATAATCGTCCCAGTGGTGAAGTAAAGGAATGGCTAAAGAAACAGGACGCCTATACTATTCACAAAACTGCAAGAAAAAAATTCCCTAGAAACAAGTACATTGTTAGCAACATTTTCGAATTATGGCAGGCTGATCTCTGCGACATGCGTAGTTTAGCGCCCCACAACGACGGCTATAATTTTATTCTAACCGTAATTGATGTGTTTAGTAAAATGGCATGGGCGAGGCCTCTTAAATCTAAAACGGCTACTTCAGTAATAAACGCATTTCGTGAAATATTTGCTGAAGCCGGTAACACGCCCATAAATTTACAAACCGATAAAGGCAAAGAATTTGTTGCTAGAGCCGTACAGAATTTTTTCAAACAACACGATATCACGTTTTATGTGACGCAAAACCCTGATGTTAAAGCATCAGTCATTGAGCGTTTCAATAGAACATTAAAAACCAGAATGTGGCGCTATTTCACATACTCTAATTCATACAAATACATAGACGTATTACAAAATTTACTGACTTCGTATAACAACCGCCATCATTCAAGCATCAAGATGGCACCCTCCGCAGTAAATGATGGTAATATACTGGAAGTGTGGAACAATCTGTACAGAAAGGGGATGGGAGTCGACAGGAAGCCTAAATATAAAGTGAACCAACATGTAAGAATTAGTAGAACGAAGGACGCATTCGAGAAAGGATATGAAACTAATTGGAGCGGCGAAGTGTTTATAATTAAAAAAGTGATTCTTAGAAAACCACCTGTGTACGAAATAGTTGATTTAAGCAACGATACGATAGAGGGCGTCTTTTATGAAGAGGAATTACAGCCAGTGACTTTGGATGATAACGCTTTGTTTAAAGTCGAACAAGTGTTAAAAGAAAGAGGACACGGTCAGCGCAAAGAGTACTTTGTAAAGTGGCGAAATTATAACGACAAGTTCAACTCTTGGATTCCTGCAGCTAATCTTCAGCAACTATGAATACAGATGAAGAATTTTATCTAACATTACTTAGCAATAGTTCTATGAGCTATTTTCCAAATAACACCACAGCACAATTCATAACGCAGCTCCCTAAACGAATAAGGTTACCGGGGCAATGGGTTACAGGTATTGCTGAAGTGCAATATCCATGCTCCTTTTTGGCCGTGACAGATACAGAAAATCTAGTCTATTATCGCACAGAAATACCTAAAGTGCAAGCCGGAGAAGAAACGTATGCTGAGTTGAAAAAAGTATTGCAAAACGCTAATTCATATTTTAAAAGTGATAGAGAGCAAATTTACTATGGTAGCGATGGATGGCACGTAATCTGTATTCAGCCCGGCAATTATGAAAACATTGAACATATTACAGCCGAAATTAACAATCACAGGTTATTAGAAAAGTTGCTGAATTTTCAATATAATAGAGTAACAAAACGCGTGTCTCTTGAAATTAAAACGTCGTCATTGAAAATGCTAGGATTTTCACAACGTCTGGCCTTACAACTTGGTTATAAACCTGATATAAATATAGCTGAAGCATCTGTACCAAGCCACCCCGCAAATATCTGGGTTGGTTTACCATCACAAATGTTTATTTACTGCGATATTGTGGAACCACAGCTTGTAGGAGATGTCTTGGCTCCGCTTCTTCGCATTGTTAACGTGACCTCTGATAATTATAATTACGGTTGCCACAAAGACGCCATATTTTCGCCGACTCATTATATAAATGTCATGAAGAGGGAATTTGAGAATATCGAGATAAATATAAGGACCGAAACGTCGGGTGTGATGCCATTCGAGTTTGGAACGTTGAGTTTAAAACTACACTTTAAGAGGATACAGTAGCTGCTATGGATTGTCCTTATCAACAATACTACACCAATCAGGCAGGTCAAGGCGTTGGAGCTATCTACAGAGGAGCAGCCTACCAGAGAGGTCATGGGATCGGAAGCTTTTTAGGCGGAATATTTCGTAGTATCCTGCCTCTTTTTAAAACCGGTGCTAAAGTTGTTGGAAAGGAAGCTTTAAGGACAGGCGCTAACATTTTAGGAGATGTTAGTGAAAGTCGACCGCTAAAAGAAGCGTTCCATAACCGTGTACAGGAGGCTGGAAAGAATCTCAAACGTAAAGCCGATAGAAAAATTGATACTCTAATGGAAGGATCGGGATATAAAAGGCAACGCACTCTGAATTACAATCAGTCTACAAGAAAAATCGCTAGGAAGAAGCTGAGCAAACCCAACTACACCGATATCTTCACCAGCAAGTAGTTTTCACAATGGCGTTTTTGCATGCGCAGTCTTGTGAGTGTGTTAAATCAGAGTTAGATTTGTTCGCTCTGCCCGCAACTCAAACCAGTATCGAAAATGGACAATGGATTTTTTACAAACCGCTTTCCTCGCTTAATGACGATGCACCGATTGAATTTATTGTGCCTGGAAACGGTAACGATTATATCGATTTAAGTCAGACCATGTTATACATTACTGCTAAAATTGTTAAACAAGATGATACACCATTAACCGACAAAGAGGTTGTAGGCCCTGTTAATAATTGGATGCACTCTATGTTTAATCAAGTTGAGGTGTATTTGAATCAGAAGCTTGTGAGCCCGCCAAACAATACATACGCATACCGTTCATACATTGAAACTCTGCTGAATTACGGCAATGGTGCTAAATCAACCCATTTAACATGCACACTATGGTACAACGACACAGCCGATAACATGGATGACATCACTACGCATAATGAAGGATTTGTAAAGCGGAAATTTTTTACTGCTGCAAGTAAGCAAGTCGAAATGATGGGACATGTGCATTCCGATTTATTCAATCAAGAAAAATTTCTTATAAACGGAGTTGAAATGAAAGTCAAATTTATCAGATCCCGAGATTCGTTCAATTTAATGGCAGACGAAGGATCTACATTCAAAGTGAAAATTAGTGATGCCAGCTTACTAGTGAGAAAAATGAAAATAAACCCGTCTATTTTACTAGCGCATACCAAAGCTTTGGCGACTGCGCCTGCTAAATACCCCATTACAAGATCCGATGTTAAAGTGTTAACTATTCCGGCTGGTGTGCAAAGAAAATCTTTAGATAATATTTTTCTGGGGCAATTACCAAAACGATGCATTGTAGGTTTTGTATCGAATAGAGCATTTAACGGCCATTATGCAGCAAACCCTTTCAATTTTAATAACTACAAAATCAATTATTTCTCCCTATACATCGACGGTCAACAAATTCCTTCAAAACCTCTACAGCCTGATTTTTCTAAGAATGGCATGTACGTTCAAGCATATCACACACTATTCTCGGGTAGCGGTATACACTTCCTCAATGAAGGCAACGCTATAAAACGTGAAGATTACCCTTATGGCTACTGTCTATTTGCTTTTGATTTAACCCCCGATCTGGCTGCAAATGCAACAACACACTGGAACCTTCTTAAAAATGGCGCTCTACGTTTAGAGGTGGGTTTTCAAAACGCGTTAGAAGAAACTATTAATTGTCTAGTTTATGCAGAGTTCGATAACGTCGTAGAAATTGACAAACACAGAAATGTGCTGGTGGATTTTAGTAGTTAAAAACCAACAACAGTTTTTTAAAATTTAGTCATGCTCAAACATTTCGTCAGTATGGACAGTGCCTTCGTAGATCTGCAAGGGTTCCGTGGTGATAAGAAACAGTTTATTCCGAAAGAAGTGGCTGTTATTTCAGCAGATGGCAACCAGTTAGCAATTTTCGTTTTAAAACCTCCTGCAAAATATGACACTCTGCCCTATTTCGTTAAAAAAGGCATAAACTATCTGGAGCAAAGACATCACGGTCTAACCTGGGATTCTGGTTCTATACATTTTGATGAATTTGAAGCAGAGCTAGCACGAGTTCTCAAAAAATTTGAAAAAGTGTACGTTAAGGGCCAAGAAAAGAAGGAGGTTCTAAGTTTTCTGAATAAAATCGTCGTAAATTTGGAGGATCTCGAGTGCCCGTCTTTAAAAGTTTTGCGAAAAACTACTGCTGCCGTACGTTGCCTCAATCACAACATCCGTTCGCCTGTATGTGCATTGGAAAACATACTAATTTTATCCGACTGGTGGCGCAATGAATACACTGGAAGTTCAGAAAATATTGCAAACAATCCCGAGTCTGTTGAATGTGAAACGCTATGTTTTTGCTTCTGATCAACTCCCTACAAGAATTGCAAGACCTGTGGCAATCATCGTCAACACAGATCCAGCAAACCGACCTGGACAACATTGGAATGCAGTGTATATAGACCAATATGGATATGGGGAATACTTTGATTCATACGGCCGCCCTCCAAGCGGTTATCATTTAAAATTTTTACAACAAAATTCAATCAGCTGGTCTCATAATCCAAAAATTTTGCAAGATTTTAGCTCTAACGTTTGCGGCATATACTGTTTAATGTATTTATATTTTAAAATGAATGGTGCATGTATGATAAGCTTTGTAAACCTGTTCACTGATAATTTAGTTTCTAATGACACATATGTAAAAGCACTATATATCCAATACTTTACCTTAATAAACTTGTTTAATGTTATTTAGAAAAAACACAAATAGTTTGTAATTAAACATATTTTTATTACACACAAAATATTTAATAAATGTATTTACAATATTCGGTTGTTTTATTTACAAAAATTAACAGCCTCTTAAACCTAGCATGCAAAATAAAACTAACATGCAAATAAAACTAACATGCAATTAAAATCTAACATGCAGTTAAAGTTAGCGCAAATTGAACCATGTGACAATAAGTGCAATATTTAATGTACGTTTTGCGACAGTCGTGGTTAGTTTTCTAAAATGATTGAAATTAAATATTATGAAACCAATTGCCACAAAGCGGGTCTTATGAAATGTGAACACTAACCACACGTTGAAAATACGTACGAACAAATAAGCAATTACATGTAAACATAATGCATAAATCAAAAATTAGTTTAAATACTTTTGTTTTACAAAAATATGTGGCTACAAGTGCAATAAGTTGTTGCATAAAAACATCATAAAAGTTAAAAAAGACAATACAAAATATAAAATATTGTTATAAAAACAGTTGATTATAAAAATAACGAAACTATACGCAATATAGGCACTCATAAAAGTTAAAAAAAAAGACAATACAAAATATAAAATATTGTTATAAAAACAGTTGATTATAAAAAGAACGAAACTGTACGCAATATAAACACTAGTCTGCTTTAAACCCATAAGGTAATGTGTCATAACTATCTTCAACACGCCTACGTTTAGTGTACTGAACCCTATAAATTTTCTTTTCGGGCTTAGATATGACTTGATACATCCCTGTACGAGCAATTTTCCGGTCGGTTTCTACATACGTCGCGGCGGCATTGTCAAGAACCATGCTCTTAAGGGTATCAAAATTTACTTTTTCGGCATTTTTGTAGTTTAAAGTTATGCCTTTTACTTTACATACAAATTCGTAAGCGTTTTTATTGGTCGAGAAAACCTTAAAGGCATAGTTTTTAGGCCCTCCGCTAACAAATTCCGTAATAAAGCTACCTGGCCCATATTCCCTCATCTCGTCCGTCATATCCCCCAAAAAATCGCCCACAGGAGGTACCCATTCACCAGGCTTTTGGGTCAGCAATATGGAATCGGTATCAAAATACAAAACACGCTCCCCTAATTGTTCCAAATATTTATATAATTCAAGTCTTGCATTGGCTGTGGTGTATGCAGCCAATACAACATTGACCGTTTTAAGCGAAACTATTCCCTCCTCAGGTCTATCCCAGATTACGACTATCACCTCCTCATCGACTATCATGATTGAATGAACCTGTATTGAAGGATCAGTTAACATTTTAAAAAAGTCATAGGAATCTGAAAGAATGCTTGTCTGCATCAAATTCTCCCTTTGCCCAAATTTGCCCCAGAATGCATTTAAATTTAATTTTGAACTGTAACGCATGCCAGAATTCAAACAAATTTTATCCTTTTCTAAGGTTACGCCTTCTCGTTCTAAATATTCGGCTAAATATTGATCCTTGGCGTTTTCGTTGTTACACCAAGCAGGCCACCCACTACATTCCTGTTTTGATTTTAAAAAATTATCGACATATCCCGAAAATAGACCGCCTGTTTTAGTGGCCCTGCTATATTGCACAATATCGTACGCCCATATTTCATGAAACTCGAGCACACGGTATCCCAGTTGAACAGCTTTTTTTAGTTCATCGGACACATATGTTCCGGTAAACTTGCGCGAGTCTTCTGCATGGATGCAGTCACCAGGGAAGCTGGTTTCGGCACATAACCTGCATAACACAAACATTAATTTGCCATGCATTCGGAGGGGTAAAACTGGATGATAAAGATTTTGAGGCGGCAATACAGTGCATTTAATTAATCCATCGATTGAATCGAGAGGAAACTGTCTACACTCCGCATCACCAACGTATACTTTAGGATGGCCTACAGGATACTTGCTATATTTATTAACGAAAGGATAAAGACTACAAACATCGAAATATTTTATCTGCTCGTTTTCCTGGCATTTATAATGAAGTTTTACAGCATTAGTACGCCCACCGAAAAAACTATCTCGCGGATTTAACGGTGTATTTCTAATAATGTCGTGATTGTTTACAAAATTAGCTGCATTATGATTATATTTCAAAAATAAATTAAATTCGCATTCCCACATTTCTACAAGCGTATAACCTGCCCTTCTAATTCTCGAGGCAGATGCTTCTGTTGCCTCGCGACGAACAAACATTGTATCATTTTTCACGTTTGATAAATCTACGGTTTGGTCAGGGTAGCATTGCTCACAACCGTGGAAATAGCAACCGTGAAAATTATACACTGTATTTGTTGCAGCGCAAAAACCATCCACCAAAATACCTTCAGGTAATCGAACTTCTCTATTATTACCGGCATGTTGAATGGCGATACCTTGCTCGTGTCCTACCCATAAAAGCCATTTAATTGCAATCGTCGACTGCCTTGTTAGGGAAGATAGACGGTCGGCCTTACCTTTTGGCGAAAGTTATAATTGATGTTTTGCCGGCTGGTAACTATCGGCCTAATTGGGCTAGCTCGCCGCGAGGGTCGCAGGGTTCCAGCTATGCTGAAAAAGTAAAAAAAAATAGGGCGCCAGGTCCACGACTCGAGTTCTAATCCTTATGCCGGACCGTACATAAGGTCAGGACAATTTCCAGCAGCACAAAGAAAACAATCAAATCAACCACCAAAGAAAATATCACAGCTTTATTAATAAAGAGTTTGGTGCGTACTATAGTGCAAATACAAACATTAATGTACAACAAATCAGGCAGGCGTTCAAATACACATAAGTAATCATACGATGTACCAATTATGAATTTCGATGTAAATGTATATATATATCTAAATAAATTATTACAAATGCATGCAAAAGAAGAAATGTAGTTTCGGGCCGTAAATAAATATTACCATGCAAATATTCATAAAGCAAAATTTAGGCCGCGAATCGTTGGACAGTACAAACACTCTAAAAAAAAGAAACGAGGGTACGCCGGGCGTCGCGGAGACAATTAAAATAATTTAAATTGATTAAGCGCGAGTCGCGGAGCGGGTCTAAAATTTCGCGTATACCGGCTCAGAGCAATACAAGACCACCTCGGCTAACGTTTTAACCCCGAAGGTTAGCCCTAAATGACGCTATATCTATATTCAAAATTTTCTAAGGGGCGGAATCAGCGTGCGCTTGCGTGGCCACACATGAACGACGGTGTCCATATTAAAAATGCATTAAGTGTACTTATGTATATTTATATGCTAAAGAAAGCAAAGGCTTGGATTTGCCCCTTACTCGGTTAACGGAGATCTACAATAACCACAACGCTCCCGAAGTCGGCTTACGAGACACGCTACTGAAGTGTGCCTAACTTCGCGTCGAAGGTTTGACATGAAAATATTAACTATTGTTTTGGTGATGAAGACAGCGAAACTTTAAGGCGTCCGAACTGTGTTATGCAAGCTGGTGAGTAAACGCGACGTCCAGAAAGGACACCAGTGAAGCCCAAAGCTACAAGTTCTACTCTATAAATTTTTCAGATAACGCAGAGGTCAATAAGGCTAGGAGACCCGAAGGCACAAACGGAGCAATACACAGGTAAACCTTACGACCTTAATTTAGCAAGTAGCAGAGGGTAACCGCATGTCATTGCGCGGCGGCCCTAACATTTAATTACACAAATTCTAAATATTACTAATCTAACGATGCACGAAACCTATCACCTAAATCACATGCCCGAAGTGCTAACGGCATGAAACAGTATGATTCAATTATAAAGTACAACAGGCGCAATGCATATTATCTACTATAACGTCTTGCCTGCAGGAAAGTTTACCAGAACCTAATCTCTTCGTTCGCTCCCCTGTTGTTGGACGTAGCTAGCGAAGCAACGAGGGCGGCTGCAGCTGCGGGAGGCAGTGCCAGCTGTGGAGGCTGCAGAATGACTTGCAGGTGAGAGTAAAGCAGTTGCTCAATCTTCAGTGTTGCCCACGAGAGTTGCAACATTCACAGGCGATGCGACTATCGTAGGGCCCAGTGCATCGAACTGGATTCCAGCAGGGTGCAGTCGAACGGGATAGGTCTACTCCAGACAGGAAGGATTTCCAGCAGATGGGGAGTGTTTTAACTCCCGCCGGGAATTTTTGGCTAAAAACGCACAGAACCCAAATGTATTCCCGATTAAGAAGAAACTGACCTAGTCTTACCTCAAGCTGGGGGGTGAGCCGAAAGAAGCGCGCTAAAGTCGGTTCCAGAAGATCCGCCAAAAGCGAAGGAATGCAAGTAAGTAGCTATCTAATCATTACGAACATCCACGATAACGCAGAAATGCTTCCAGATCCCTCAAACAATCTATTCGAAGAGGCGAGCCCTACCAAAGGGCTATGAAGCACTTAGCTGCAGAGGAACACCTCCTAGCACGACAGTTTAGCTTGGAAAGAAAGCCGAAAAATTCAAAAACCCAGCCCACAGGTCATCTGATAACCAGAAATTTGGGCCAGAAGCCAAAAAACCAGTCAGGCAAGTTTGACTGCAGGAAGAGATAACATTGCTCTAGCAACAAATGGAATAGTTAAAAACAATTTGTATCACCGGTTGCCTAGCGGCCATACCCAAATATTTGTAGAAATATAGCAAGAATAAACCTAATTTGCAAAATATAAGTAATTAAACGAGGGGTTGCTTACGAAACTGCATGATAATTATAGGAGAGTAATTAAAAACAAGATATAGCCAAATATACCTAGTCTAAAGCTTGCAAAAATTGACAAAAGTCAACCATAAATATTCAAGTTCAGAAATTCAGCTAGCAGAAGTTCAATGCTACGGGGGGCACTCCAAAAGTATCGTAACAAATCCTCCCCCAACAAAAGGGAGGGTAAATCACCCCAGATTTACCCGACCATACAAATGCCAACAAAAGAAATCGCCCTAAGAGACAACAAAAAAAACGATGCCTGCCGGAAGGAAACAAAGGGAAGGAACAAAGGATCTAAAGAAGTAGACAAGAAGAGAGGATGTAAGAGTTCAAGCACATCATCGAAGACAACGAGACACCAACCTCTTCCGTCGCTGCAAGATGACGTGAGCTGCGCCGGTGGAAGGGAAGGCTACGTCAGGCTGCAACAAGGATGCACCCGAAACGCAAACACCTCGGAAAGATGCGGAGTGGGAGACAGGAAAGTGAACGACACAGAAGAAGGAAGGGAAAGGAAAACCAACCTCAACCAAGGGTTAAGTACTTAGGCCCAGGATCGACCTACAGCACTGAAGCTATCTCCAAATGACAGAAGATAGAACTGATATCCAAAATAACATGAAGTATAAAGAGAACGAGCACAGCAAAAAGAGGGAACATCCCTTTCAAACAAGAAAAAAAAATGAGACGGAGAAAGATGCGAGAAATGAAGGGACCAGATGTTTAGGTCGGGACTCCAATTCGAGAAAAAGGAAAGGTGAGTTGGGTCCCAAAGATTCCGTCCGACGTCCCCAAACCAGCCACCCAAAAAGACGTAGACTAAACCAAATCATCATCATCGTCGACAGCGTTATTGAGCTTCAAGTCTTTGGCATGCCAATTCCCGCGTAGACGTCCGTCTGGATCCTTAAGTTGATATATGAAGCGAGACAATTTCTTATGAATTATAAAGGGTCCAATGAACTTGGGTGCCAATTTAGCAGTATAGTGGTTAGCAGCATCCGATTGCGTGAAGTTTCTTCTCCAAACGGAGTTGCCTACCTGATATTCATCAGGTCGTCTTCGCAGGTTGTAGTAGACCTTCGAACGATCGTAGGCCCTAGCAAGACGAACTTTTACTTCTTTGTACAATCGTTGCAGCGCTTGGGCTCTTATATTGGGGTTTTCATCCCTGATGACACGAAGTTCGGGACCTTCATCTTCAGGTCTTTCTTCAGGATTCCCGTCGAGTGTAATTTCTCGGCCAAAATTCAAAAAGTAGGGGCTATGACCAGTGACATCATGCTTGGAGGTTCTTATGGCACAAGCGACTTGTTGTAAGTATTTATCCCACTCACGTTGTTTGTCGGACACGTACGCTGTAAGCATTGTTTTCAGAACACGATTGATGCGTTCCGTTGGATTTGCCTGAGGGTGATACAACGCTGTAAACGCTATTCTGCAGCCATAGTTCCTAGCCAAGGCAGTAAATTCGCGACTCTTGAACTGGACACCATTGTCGCAGATAATTCTCTTCGGAGCGCCAAACAATAAAAACACGTTTTCTTCAACGTGACGTACGACTGCAGCGGCCGTAGCCTTACGAAGGGGAAATACAAGAGGAAGTTTAGAGAAACAATCAGCCACTACGAGTATATACTGATATCCCCGAGAAGAACGAGGTAGAGGTCCTATGAGGTCCATACAGATAACCTCCCAGGGCTTCGAGATGTTTGTGTGACCTCCCATATGTCCAGCGGGTGGTCGTTGGTCAGGCTTAGTGCGGGAACACACCTTGCAGTTGCGAATGTAGCGCAGAACGTCCGTTCGCATCTTGGGCCAGTAGTACCTCTGAGCTATACGACCTAAGGTTTTCGAAACGCCGAGATGTCCTGAGGTAGGATCATCATGATTACGTCTAAGTACTTCTGAACGTTTGTCCTTAGGTAGAACTATCTTCCAATCTTCATTGGCCTGCATGAGTTCTGGATACGGGCTCCTAACATGTTTGTAGAGTTGCGAATTCGACTCGCGCCAAGCAGGATAGTGCTGTGGATCGTTTCGGACTTTTAGGCGCATCCGGGCATACCAGCGATCTCGAATATCGTCGTCCTCAGTGACTTCATCGACAATAGGTACGGACCTGGATAGAGCGTCAGGTACGACATTGTCTTTGCCTTTGCGATGGATAACATTGAAATTATATTGTTGTAGGCGTATGGCCCAACGCGCAATGCGTCCTATGGGGTCTTTAATATTATGCAACCACTTGAGGGCGTAGTGGTCGGTCACGACGTCGAACTTAGTTCCCTCGATGTACGGGCGAAGTTTTTCGATGGCGAAGAGTACCGCGAGACATTCACGTTCCGTTGTGCTGAACTTCCGCTCATTCTTCGTGAGTGAACGGCTTATATAGCAGACGACCTTCTCTCCCTCAGGATACGTCTGGGACAAGACGGCTCCGAGTCCATAACCAGAGGCGTCCGTCTGAATGGTGAAGGGACGACTGAAATCTGGGCAAGAGAGCACAGGGGCCGAGACGAGACAGTCTTTAATGGTGTCAAATGCGGTTTGACATTCCTCAGACCAAACAAACTTCTGGTTCTTGCGAAGCAGGCGAGTCATAGGTGACACAACTGAAGAAAAGTTAGGCACAAAGCGCCGATACCACGATGCCATTCCCAATATCCTTCTAACCTCTGGTACCGTCTTGGGGTTAGGGATGTTCAAGATTGCTTCGACCTTTTCCGGGTCGACGAGTAGACCTTTGGAGTTCACGACGTACCCCAGGTACTTCAGTTCGGGCTTGCAAAAATGACATTTTTCCCGGTTCAAAGTTAGGCCGGCCTTGGCGATCCTAGATATGACTTCCTTCAAGACCTCCAGGTGTTGTTCGAAGGTAGGAGTGCAGATAATAATGTCATCCAAGTATGTGAAGGCGTAAGGTTCTAGGTCGGCACCAATAACTCGGTCGATAAGGCGTTGCCAAGTCGCCGGGGCGGTATGAAGGCCGAACGGGAGGCGACAAAATTGGTACAACCCACGATTAGGGACAGTGAAGGCAGTTAGCGGACGGCTAGCGACAGAAACCGGCACCTGAAAGTAGGCTGACTTGACATCTAACGTGGTCAGGTATTGTGCATCACGTAACTTGTCCAAGATGTTGCTGATGTACGGAAGCGGATAGGCATCCGGTTGGCTCACCTTGTTAAGCTTCCGATAGTCTACGCAGAAGCGGTAAGAACCATCCTTCTTCTTTATCATAACGATGGGCGATGACCATGCCGATGTTGAGGGTTCCACAATGCCCTTTTCTAGCATATCGTCGAGCTCTTCATTCACGTGCTGTTGTAAAGCAGGCGAGATTGGATAATAGCGCTGCTTAATTGGTTCAGCATCCGTCTTGATTACGTGTTCCACTAAATGGGTACATCCTACACCATCTCCTATCAAGGAAAAAGCTTCGCTGATAGTCTGATCAAGCACAGCTTGTTCGTCGTTCGTGAGGTGTTCAGTTGAACGGATCGCAGCGATTTGCTCATCAGCCGAGGCTTTGGAGAAGGTCCATTCCCCATGGCGAAGATCTGGCACAAGGGCCATCCTTTTCCAGAAGTCGGTGCCCAAAATTAATGTATGCGGGAGTGAAGGAATAACCAGGACTTCGAAAGTTCTCACGCGATCTCTCAGTACGATGGGGACGGTAAGTGTACCTATACTATGGCATTTCTCACCATTGGCGACGCTGCAGGTGGTAGATTTAGCAGAGCTTAATTTGCAGACGTCCTTCAATACTTCCCATCCTTGTCGACCTAAAATGGTACGGCTCGCGCCGGAGTCCAACAAGCCAAGTAGATCCTTGCCATAAATTGAAACACGAAGATAGGGCCTTTCATCTTTACTGGCGTGACTCAAGATGAAATCGAGCAGAATACGATGTCCAGTAGGTATGTGATCCGTCTCTCGAGATTGGGAGACGAAATTGGCCTCAGAAATGGTGGCGGGAGAAGACGCTAATCGGCCTCTTAACGCCTTCCGTTCCCGTTTCCCGAACAGGAAGGGCAGGTACGAATTGTGACGTCAGCTTTACCGCAGCGATAGCATTTCAATTTGCGCGGCGATGGACACTGAGCTACGCGATGGTCGGGCTTCCCACAGTTCCAGCACACACCATAGGGTCGAGCGGCTGTAACATCGCAGACTTGTCCTTCGGCAGAGGGACTAGGAGTGGAACTAGTTTCCTCAATGGCAGCAGCTCTAGCTCCAAAACGGGGCTTGTGATAAGCCAAGTCAGGTTCGAGGGCTTGATAAGGCGGAGGTGGATTCTTGAACCTCGAAGATCGCACCTTAGCATCCTCAATCAGTTTGCCAAGTTGTCTAAGCTGAGCGATACTCGTTGGAGAGTAGAGAGCCAGTTGTGCCTGTAAGTATGGTTGCAAGTTTCTACGCATAATCTCTATGCGCTCCATCTCCACAGGTACACGAGAAAGGCGACCAAAAAGGTTCTCCATAATAGCAACATAGACCGTCACGGGCTCATCGGGTCCTTGGGTTCTACTACGGATCTCATCCCATAGGCTGATTTCATAATCGCAAGGCAGGAAAGCGGCTTTCAAAGCGATGACCAATTCGTCCCAAGAACGAATGGTGTTGCGAATGGAACGAAACCAAATTCGAGCGTTGCCAGTGAACAATTCGATGGCAGCAGCAAAAAGTTGATCCTTGGATACGTTTCGAGCTATGCGAGTTTCTTCAATTTCCTCTAAAAAGCTAGTTAAGCCGTTTCCTCCATCGAAGGTGATCCTCCATTTGTTGATGGCTAAATAGTTGGCAGTCGAAGTGTGTCTATGCGACGCAGACTGGTTGACATCTTCGGCAGCAGAAGAACGACGATTGACAGCATCAGCAAAGGGCGGATAATCCAAGTACATGCCAGGCTGCATGGCTGAGCTACTAGGAATAGGCTGAGGGGCAAAGAACTGTGAAGTGGACAAAGGATGACTCCAAGTAACCGAGCTAGCAATAGGACGAATAGGCAAGGCAGCGTCTTCCTGAGACGTAGTGACAACAGAGCTATGGGGGCGAATATGAGTTGTCTGGGGCGAAGCTACTGAACCGTCCTCCGAGCTTGAATCACTCGGTGCGACTGACGTATCGTTACGAGCTTGAGCATCAACGTGAAGCTGAAGTTTCGCTTCCAAGGCGGCAATTAATTGTTCGCATTTATCCTTCAAGGACTCCAACCTAGAAGCGGAATCTGGTTCTGCTAGAATATGACCTAGACGACCTTGAACATGAAGAAGACGAGTACCTAATCGTTGGGCATCATTGTCCAGGTTCCTAGAGGTGCAACTATCAATTTCGGCAGCTAAAATAGGAAGTTTGTCTTCACAGATCGCAAGTTCTTCAGTGGCGTCGGAAGACACGGGAGTGAAAGTGACATTCATAAGAAGATCTATCTTCATACGAGCACGGAGTAATTTACGTTTGTCTTGGACGTTGCCCTGAATGGCAATGTCTCTAACTCGAAGCTCATAATCGAGTTCATCGACGAGCAAACGATTAACATCTAATTTAAATACCATCTTGCTGTTCCAACAGAACAAGATGATCACAAAAACTTATTTAAACTAGGCTTATAACTAACCCAAGCAAAACCTGTAAATAGCATGCAATAAACCAACCTATAACTAGCAATAATCAATTGTAAATACCCAACAAGTATCGACAATAAATAATACCAAATGTAAATCACCTAGCCAATAATAAATTCTAACACCCTAACAATTCGATTTGCACTATAGTACCACCAAGTACCCTAACAACGACGTAGTCAAAAAAAATCCTTTCAAGGCCCCAAAGCGTTGGGCGTCAAAATCTTCTTGTTAGGGAAGATAGACGGTCGGCCTTACCTTTTGGCGAAAGTTATAATTGATGTTTTGCCGGCTGGTAACTATCGGCCTAATTGGGCTAGCTCGCCGCGAGGGTCGCAGGGTTCCAGCTATGCTGAAAAAGTAAAAAAAAATAGGGCGCCAGGTCCACGACTCGAGTTCTAATCCTTATGCCGGACCGTACATAAGGTCAGGACAATTTCCAGCAGCACAAAGAAAACAATCAAATCAACCACCAAAGAAAATATCACAGCTTTATTAATAAAGAGTTTGGTGCGTACTATAGTGCAAATACAAACATTAATGTACA
The DNA here is from genome assembly GCA_940337035.1 of Agriotes lineatus. Taxonomy (NCBI): domain Eukaryota; kingdom Metazoa; phylum Arthropoda; class Insecta; order Coleoptera; family Elateridae; genus Agriotes; species Agriotes lineatus. Next base: position 21,169 of record CALNHX010004352.1, read on the forward strand.
ACAAATCAGGCAGGCGTTCAAATACACATAAGTAATCATACGATGTACCAATTATGAATTTCGATGTAAATGTATATATATATCTAAATAAATTATTACAAATGCATGCAAAAGAAGAAATGTAGTTTCGGGCCGTAAATAAATATTACCATGCAAATATTCATAAAGCAAAATTTAGGCCGCGAATCGTTGGACAGTACAAACACTCTAAAAAAAAGAAACGAGGGTACGCCGGGCGTCGCGGAGACAATTAAAATAATTTAAATTGATTAAGCGCGAGTCGCGGAGCGGGTCTAAAATTTCGCGTATACCGGCTCAGAGCAATACAAGACCACCTCGGCTAACGTTTTAACCCCGAAGGTTAGCCCTAAATGACGCTATATCTATATTCAAAATTTTCTAAGGGGCGGAATCAGCGTGCGCTTGCGTGGCCACACATGAACGACGGTGTCCATATTAAAAATGCATTAAGTGTACTTATGTATATTTATATGCTAAAGAAAGCAAAGGCTTGGATTTGCCCCTTACTCGGTTAACGGAGATCTACAATAACCACAACGCTCCCGAAGTCGGCTTACGAGACACGCTACTGAAGTGTGCCTAACTTCGCGTCGAAGGTTTGACATGAAAATATTAACTATTGTTTTGGTGATGAAGACAGCGAAACTTTAAGGCGTCCGAACTGTGTTATGCAAGCTGGTGAGTAAACGCGACGTCCAGAAAGGACACCAGTGAAGCCCAAAGCTACAAGTTCTACTCTATAAATTTTTCAGATAACGCAGAGGTCAATAAGGCTAGGAGACCCGAAGGCACAAACGGAGCAATACACAGGTAAACCTTACGACCTTAATTTAGCAAGTAGCAGAGGGTAACCGCATGTCATTGCGCGGCGGCCCTAACATTTAATTACACAAATTCTAAATATTACTAATCTAACGATGCACGAAACCTATCACCTAAATCACATGCCCGAAGTGCTAACGGCATGAAACAGTATGATTCAATTATAAAGTACAACAGGCGCAATGCATATTATCTACTATAACGTCTTGCCTGCAGGAAAGTTTACCAGAACCTAATCTCTTCGTTCGCTCCCCTGTTGTTGGACGTAGCTAGCGAAGCAACGAGGGCGGCTGCAGCTGCGGGAGGCAGTGCCAGCTGTGGAGGCTGCAGAATGACTTGCAGGTGAGAGTAAAGCAGTTGCTCAATCTTCAGTGTTGCCCACGAGAGTTGCAACATTCACAGGCGATGCGACTATCGTAGGGCCCAGTGCATCGAACTGGATTCCAGCAGGGTGCAGTCGAACGGGATAGGTCTACTCCAGACAGGAAGGATTTCCAGCAGATGGGGAGTGTTTTAACTCCCGCCGGGAATTTTTGGCTAAAAACGCACAGAACCCAAATGTATTCCCGATTAAGAAGAAACTGACCTAGTCTTACCTCAAGCTGGGGGGTGAGCCGAAAGAAGCGCGCTAAAGTCGGTTCCAGAAGATCCGCCAAAAGCGAAGGAATGCAAGTAAGTAGCTATCTAATCATTACGAACATCCACGATAACGCAGAAATGCTTCCAGATCCCTCAAACAATCTATTCGAAGAGGCGAGCCCTACCAAAGGGCTATGAAGCACTTAGCTGCAGAGGAACACCTCCTAGCACGACAGTTTAGCTTGGAAAGAAAGCCGAAAAATTCAAAAACCCAGCCCACAGGTCATCTGATAACCAGAAATTTGGGCCAGAAGCCAAAAAACCAGTCAGGCAAGTTTGACTGCAGGAAGAGATAACATTGCTCTAGCAACAAATGGAATAGTTAAAAACAATTTGTATCACCGGTTGCCTAGCGGCCATACCCAAATATTTGTAGAAATATAGCAAGAATAAACCTAATTTGCAAAATATAAGTAATTAAACGAGGGGTTGCTTACGAAACTGCATGATAATTATAGGAGAGTAATTAAAAACAAGATATAGCCAAATATACCTAGTCTAAAGCTTGCAAAAATTGACAAAAGTCAACCATAAATATTCAAGTTCAGAAATTCAGCTAGCAGAAGTTCAATGCTACGGGGGGCACTCCAAAAGTATCGTAACAGCCTGTCAGCTAATCTGTATCCGCCCGGTGGAATAATTGCTATAGTGTTTTCTGTCAAAAAATTTCGTCTGTAAACTAAACTGCAACAGCCGGCTATTGTACTGCACTCTCTAAAAGGATCTACTCCATTTTCTTTGTTATAACGGGTCCAAAACTGTATACAAGCCTTGCGCAATATATCGACATCTTGAATACAGTATTTGACTATTGCTTCTTGCATGTCAAATACTACATTCTGTGCAATTTCCGAATTATACCACGCAAGGAAAGTTGTTCGATCCATAGGAGACATTTCATCGGCCATATAGTAATGAGTTGGGGGCAATACTCCAATATAATTTTGATTCTCTAACTTGTTAAATAAATGGGGAAAGTATCCTTTTGTAGCTTCAAAATTAAATGTTTTGGCAGCTTAGCTAATGCTACAGGCAAAAAATTTAAAGAGTCTATAAATTTAACATTGGGACAGGTGATGCACATTAATTTTGTGCCGGTGGCAATAATTTTCGGGGCCCACTTTTTCTGATGCTTTACAATATGCTGCATAATAAAAGAACCATCATATCCCTTCATATTATGAGCCAGTGCAAAAACGTTGGCGATATTGGATAATTTAGATATATAATCTAGCAAACTTTGTACAGGGTTATTTTTAAACACATGTTGACGAGTACCGCAAATGTTACAAGCCTGTGTGACATCGTCAAGATTAATACAAGAATTGCATACATTTTGCGCGACACATAAATTTGGTTCGTGAACAAAAACATTAGGTTCACCTTCCAAAGCTGTCTCCTGTCGTGCCTCAAAATCATAAAAAACGAAAATAAACTTTTTAGGCAATTTAGGACTCTTTTTCTTTGCCATATAACATAAATGGCGGGTTGGCATTTCTTTCGCGCAGGTATGGCAATATTTTACACCACACGTATGACCTTTCTTGTTGTTTTGCCAGTATGTCATGAGACACACTCCACACCTTTTTAAAATGCTGCACAAAGACTTTACATGTTCGTCAAAACATTCCTGACCACGAAAATCCCTATTACAATTATTACAAACGATTGGGTCCAAAAACAGGTTACAGGGCGGTTTTGAATGACAACATGGGCAAATATAAGGGCAATTTTTGTGTCTCTGCTTACTATTGGTGCGGGTTAAGCAAAATTCGCAGAAATAAGTGGTTGCAAAAGCCGAAGTTAAACTGGTTATTACATTGTAATGCTGATCCTCTAATAATAAATTTAACACTTTTTTGTTGTGCCCCCTAGGTCCCTCGTAATATTTACTGGCGCCAATACGCGAATTATAAACGACAATGGTGTAATTAGCTAGATACAACTGGAATTGTTCCAAGTGTTCTCGCGTGGCTCCATTGATTAGATTAACACCGACATTTTCACAAAGCTCATAACATTTCTGTGTCAGGATTGGATGACCTGCTTTGAAGGAGCGCAGATCTGGGTCATTATCTACCCAAGCTTTGGCCAGAATAAGAGCTCGGGCAAGACAGTAATTATCATCATTCCTTACAGTTAATATACCACGTTTCCTTCGAGAAAATTCCTCAAAACTAACGCCAGTCATTCTGATATATGATTTTCCATATCCAACAGGCAAAGTAACACGGTTTACATGCAAGGTCATTTTATCTTGAGCAAAAAACTTAGCGTTAGATTGAAGTATTTTCTCCAAGGTCGACATTACAACACCGGCGTTGAGCTGGTCAACACGGCGGAAAGAAATGCCTATCGGCTTGTCTGCAAAATTATCGTTCCTTAAAACTAAACCTATCTTATCAGAAGGTGCTGCTCCCCTGGTGATATGCGTGATGATCTCATCGAATGCATTCTGTAAATAAGAGTTTCAATAAGTTAAAACGTCTAGCTCACCATATTTCAAAATATTAACTGAGTATATAACGTTGCAAATGTTTGAAATAATTAAACTATCAATTTCAAATCTGTAAAACAGCGCTATACAGCCATGAATTTAGAACATGTGACTAAAAATAAACTATAAATCCATTTAAAATCAATAAATAACTTGTGGCGTAAATTTAGAGTGGTTGTTTTCAATACACAATATTTTATACTTACATTAAGCCATATGACAGGGTTGCTCGTCGCAGCCTCTATCTCATTGAATTTGAAGGTCAAGGTGAGAGCTTCAGTGTTGAACTTCTTTATAATCTTGCGACCTTCGCTCATCAACGTAATATACTGAAGCTGTTTCACCGACGACGGTTTTGCAAGAACCAACATGTCCGCAGAGGTCGATGGCTTTGGGTTATTCATCTGTTGTAAATTAAAAAGAAGTATGTTACTATCACTTCACCGTAAAATTACTTGTGTGGCCCAAACGGGTTTTTATTTTAGTTTCATGAATCAAAATTTTCTAATGGTTGATTTAAATATAAAAAAGAAACGAATAACGACAATTCAGTTTTAAACTAATAGGTTTTCAGAATTGTTGTTGCAAAATGTAGGAAACTTTCGCACATTTAAAAAATAGTTCGGCAAAACTTACAGGTGCTAACATTTCGCCAATTGCAGAAGTCCTTGGGGTAGGTCGTTGCTGCCCTGCATGGACGGTCTCCAACATGGCGGACGTACTCGATGGCCCTGGATTATTCATTTGCTGTAAATTAAAAAAGAAGTATGTTACAATCACTTCACCGTAAAATTACTTGTATGGTCCAAACGGGTTTTATTTTAGTTTCATGAATCAAAATTTTCTAATGCTGATTTAAATATAAAAATGTCGGGTATACTTACATTTATCGATGAAATGACCAGGGGCGATTGACGCGTATCGTCTTCCAAGCCACGTTTAGCAGAAGGCCCCGTCGACGTAGATGCTCCATCCTGCAAAATTGTAATTTATATTAGCGTTTTTAAGTAACGGGGCTATGTGCTATTTTAAATCGACTAACGACAAATGAGTTTTAAACTAATAGGTTTTCAGAATTGTTGTTGCAAAAGGCTGGAAACTTTCACACATTTAATAATTTTCTAAAAATAGGAAATATATTTTTACTTACCGATAGGGAGGCAAACGACTGCTTGGCCCGAATTCTTCCGACGGCTTGACACAACTCGAAATAAGTATGAAAATACGACGGTTCCAGAACCACGCCCTCGTTAGTTAGTTTATGCTGAATTATTTTAAAGGCTAGTAAAACAAATTCCTCATTTGTATATAGCCCGTTCTTGAAATAATCAAGAATTTGATAGACGGTTAACTCGGATGTGTTCATCGTTGCAGATGAAAAAGCACAAAACAATCACTATAGCACTTACACTCACGCTTTCAAAAGATAGCTGGCACTTGCACTACGATGCGTCTTCAGGTGAGGGATGTGGCGGAATGAACGAGGTATGCTCGCCTTGTAGTGGTTTAGACAAGAGAAAGCGGTTCGCGAAAGCGCTGGAGGGCAAACCGTTACGTTTCACTTCAACAAACAAAGGAGCCTCGTCACCAAGGTTGTTTAAATGAACAAAACACATGTCTCGACCTGTTTTAAAAACGGTCAAATTTATGAATCAGATTTCGCTATATAAAATAAAAGTAATTATCGCGGGTTCGCTGATTTATTCGCTGATTTCGCTGTTTTAATTATAAAAATAAAGTAATTATTTCATATAGCTTTTCAAATTATGCGCGGTCGAATGGGAATTAACCACTGCGCGAATGGAAATTAACCAGAAACTTGGGGCAATGACTATATTGCAAATTATAAAATTATTATTAGTAGCAAAGCTGTTACAAATCTAGTTTTTAAAAATTGCATCTGCCTGTAAACACAATATGGTAAACATTCACTATTCTCATAATATAAATTTTTGAAATATAGTTTGTTTAAATTCGGCCGGTGTGACGGCACAGCTGCGAAATGGCATCTTGTTCATTTCCTATATTTCCAAGTCGCCTCGATAGCACAACGGTAAGGTGCTAAGACTGTTAACCAGAAAACTAGGGTTCGATTCCCACTCGGGTCCGCCGCAAATAGATTTTTTAAATTTAAATATTTCCACGAGTGAATGCAAGAGAGAGAGAGAGAGAGAGAGAGAGCGATATAGATCTATCAGTTTGAATTTCAAATATTTCCACGAAAATTAAAAACAACCGCCGTGAGAAGTGCGCGCGCACCAAGATGGCCGACACACCGCGAAATTCAAATCCAACAAATTAAACTTAGAAAAATCGGCAAAAATTCAAATTTCAAATATTCCCGCCAGAAATCCAAGATGGCCGCCGAAGTCCGACGCGTAATTCCAGAAGCAAATTAAAAAATCTAATGCGTAATTTAATCAGTAGCACATATGTAAATTAATTAGATCAAACCGCGAAATTAATTAGATCAAACCGCGAAATTAATTAGGTCAATCCGCGAAATTAATTAGGTCAATCCGCGAATAAAACCGCGAAATCCGCGAATTAAACCGCGAATCCGCGAATCAAATAAAAAGTGGAGGGGGTTTCTCGCCTCCTTCTACTAGCATTATTTACTTTCTCGTAAATATGGGGGAAACGGTCGTTTTTCTAAAATTATATTTTTTCTACGATCGTGTTAAAATGACAACTTTTTGCACAGTTTCTAGTGTCAAAAGCGACGTTTGTAGCACTCTTAATATTAGCGGCGGAAATACGTGTTTTTTTGCACGTTGCCATTGGTGGCGTGTTTTAATACTATATTAAAACTCGTTTGAATGCCAACATAACCTAGAATATCTAACACAATGTGACCGAACTAAGTTTTTATATTTCTGTTACAATCGTAGAAAAAATAGCATCACTAGCGACGTTAAAAGCACTCTGCTTTGCGTCGTGTTCTTAAACTCATCGCACGTGCTTTAAAGGCGTACTTATACACTAGTAATAAAATAGCATAATACGTATACCTACTATTTTTCACTACCTTCTTTGCAAGTGATCCTTATACTGTCAGATTTAAGGGATGTAGGAAACATCTACAAAAATTGTTACGGTTTCCATGACAATGTACTTACTTTCCTAGAGAAATTAGTTATTTACATCTCGCATTTATTACAACTGTCAGGATGCCATGTCTGCCATTTGGTTAACTCGAAGAAAACCATTATCGCTCGTACTATTATCAATTTTTAATCAGAATTTATTCACAAAGCTCCCAAAACAGCACTCGCAATCTTATTCACGCCGTGCGGTTTTTTTGGTTCGGTGAGATTGCTAACTCGCTACGCTTAAGCAAACTCTCACCTCACCAAAAAAACCTCACTTTCATCTCTTGTTGTAAAATATACTAATTTTCACCTATGGATTTAAAAAAATATGCCTCTTTTTCATTCATTTGTTTCCTTAAAATAAAATCAAGTGTATTTTATACATTTTTGATATTCTTAATAATTATTGACCAAATGAATTCAAAATTGTCTTTGCACAGTATCTGTCCATCTCAGAAACCAAGTATTGAAACACATTCATAAGCCAAACAATACGCACTTACTTTTCAATAATCTTCTCGATTTTTAGAGTTTCTGTTGTTGAAGTGGAATCACTTTGTATCTTGCGGGTGTTTTGTTGTTCAGAATGAGATTTTTTTTAATGAAACGTCAGGTCTGCGTTGTAGTCTTTAATTAGTTGAAAGGGGTCTTAATAAGATCAATAAACATTTCAAAGAGGCCTTAACGAATTCAAAAACGTTATATTTAATTTGCAGATCCTGCATCAAATGCTATTGCCAAAGAAAAAAAGATGAGACTGCTCAAAAAGAAGTGACTGCCAAGGATACCAAGCGAAAAAGCCATAAGTGTTTATTTTGCGGCAAGTTAAGTGCAACTTTGTCTCGCCATATCATCCTGCTGCATGGCAATGGACCACGTGTTACACTCCCACAAGAAAAACATCCATTGTTGTTGATAAAGGTACACACCCCATAATTGAATACACCGGTGCAAAAAGGAGGCAGCTCCATTTTTACAAAATTTTCAGGGGAGCAGTGTGAAAGTAAATTCTGAATTTAGAAGATATTTTTCGTTTTCACATCAAAGTTGGTCTTATATCTTTCAATTTCTCGGAAATTACACTTTTTTTGTCCTATACCAAAATAATATTTCAGAAAAAGAAATTGGAGCTACCTCTTTTTTGCTCCGGATAACCATATTTGGTAGTACAAAAAATAACATCTAAAAACGTCGGTAAAAAACTTTGTATTTATTCATTAAATATACATAGCTGATTTCGGAGGGCTCCACAGCCATTGTCGTTAAGTAACAAAGTATATATTGTTATAACCACTATTACGTTAAACTATCCGGAATATATGTAACATTGTCGTTAAGTAACAAAGTATATATTGTTATAACCACTATTACGTTAAACTTGCATCCGCATCCGGAATATTTAATATACTTAGCTTTTAATTATTCCGTTCTTGTCCCTCACACTTAAGCTTCTCGTAGAACCACATACACTCTAGTGAAACATACTTTCTTGCAAGTTTTTGTACTCGAAGCGGTAAAAACCAGAACTATTTCGGTGCAAAAAGGGGGTAGCTCCGGAGCTGCCTCCTTTTTGGGCCAAATCAGTATTGGGTTTTAAGAATATTTTCTATCTTATCCTCGTATAAAACATCGGAGCTGCATCCTTTTTGTACCAATCGAACCGATTTTTTTCACTTTACTAATGTCATTAAAAACCCTAAAACGTATAAAATGTGGAGCTGTCTCCTTTTTGCACCGTCTTCACACTGTCTTCAATTGTTCTACAATAATTGCTCAGCTCTATCTTCAGTGTGCAGTTTATTTTAAGCATTGTTATATTTTCTTCATAGTAATTCGTAACTGCTTTACATTGATTACACTTGCATGTAAATTTTGTACTTCTACTGTGCGTTTTTTAAAAAATTTATATATATTCTGAAATGTTCCAGATTCGAATGTTGACGGTGGTTGTTCAATTTTGAAGACCCCTGAGAGTGAAAACTTCAGGACAGGTATTACGAGTGACTCTTCACCAAGTCCATCAGCCTCCGAAATTAGAATGCAAATGAAAAAGCGTCCTTGCAGTGTCACTGATTGCAGAAAAGATTGATGCCATTGGTCAAAACAAGAGGATGCTAAATTGTTGAAGCACTTTAAACACCTACTAATACAAGGAGACAAACCTTCTAAAGCAGCACTACAAAATGTTCTTAAGGCAAATAAGAATGTCTTCGTTGGCAGAACATACCAAAAAACTTATGCGCATTTAGTGTACTTTATTCGAAAAATACCTTAAAACTAACAAATCTAAAGTCTCTTAAACCTGAGCATAATCTCTTACATTTAAGATGCATATTTATTTATTTATTTAGAAACTGCAATTTTGCTCATAAATTTTTGGTGTATAGCATGTCTGCCTTTTGTATTATTCACATCTGTGGTTGTAGTAGTAAGTGCTTACTGTTAAGTACCTAATTAGACGGAGGGCCTGCTACAAATATAGTTGCGTCATTTTATTAAGAAAATATTTCTTGCAATTATATTCTCTTAATATCGCTGATAATTGATTTGGATGTTGGCCTGGTTTTCGATGGTGGGGAGGGCTGCAGCAGTGGTGCAAAGGGGTAGATAAGAGATCAGCTAGGGTGGCCTGAAATTCGTGTTATATATTGGGCAGTACTGAAGTATATTATTGGTGGCAGTGTCGGTGTATGTCCAATTTGAGGTTAGCAGGTTAGGTTGTGTTTGTTATTTAACACAGACTGACACAAAACCTAACCTAATCTCGAATTTGACATACACTGACAGTGCCACCAACAATACACTTCAAAACTGCCAAACTTATGACACATGTCACAGGCGACGCTGATTATAAATTGATTTGATCTCTTGGTAAACTCGATCCACTATAGTCCCGGATTGTCAATGTCAAAATCCAATTTAAAAAATCCCGTATATCATGGTTAATACTTTTAAGTCAAGCTCTGGGTAACTAGAAACAATTAATTAAGTTACTAATGTCAAAACTATAAATTATAGGTTATTTTTCGAAGTGAAATTAAGCAAAAATAAATAAAAGTTGCCAGGTAACAAAAACCCAATTTTTCAAAATTACGGTTTTGCGTTGTCCAACCTAGTAGTAACAAAAAAAACCAATCGAAATTCAACAGTGCTACCACAAAACATCATTTTTAACAATCCGGGACCATAGTGAACAGAGTACATTTCAATTTCTTATGGTCCTTGAGAAAGGTATCCCCAGTAGGTCATGTTTAGTTATGTGAAAATGACCTCACAGACATGTCACGTTTACTTTTCAAATTAGGTTATACTTTTTTACATTTGACAAATACCGGTATAGCTAAAAATATTTGTCAAACGTCAAAAATTATAACCTAATTTACAAGTATATACCTGACATTTTGTCAGGTCGGTATCACATAACCAAACATGACTTACTGGGGATACTTTTCTCAAGGACCATAAGATATGGAATTATCTCTACCCCTTTTGCGCCCCTGTCGTAGCTCTTTCGACCACTGGAATCCAGACAGACTTCCCAACCAAATATCAGCAATGGAATATTTTCTTGATGAAATGACTTAACAAATTTTGTCGCTGGCTCTTACACGAAATATGTAACGTCTCATATCAACTGCTACTGCCTATGCACGCTTAATAGTTTACTAGAAAATGTAATTTATAGATTTTTATGTACTAGCTTAATTATACAGGGTTATCAGTTGGATTAGGGATAATTCAAAATGTATGTATGATATTCAGAGATAATGCCATCATCATATGCACAAAACAGGAGTTCTACATGATCTAGTTAGGTGAGCCAAATTTCTGCCCAAGATCATGAAACGAGTGTACAAAATGGTACATACAATCCAGCAGTATGTGCAGTGCATTTTGTGCTATGAACAATTTATTCCAAAGTGTAACGTGTGCGAGTTTTGATTGAGTGTGGTGTCAGAGAAGCAGCTAAATACGATGACATGCGATGGTATCAGTCGTTTGAGGAAGACTACAGTGTTTCTGATATTCAAATGCTGTCGTATGCCTTAAACGACTGTTACCATCGTACTTAGGTGCTGTTCTGATACCGAAGTCACGTCTAAACCGTCTTTTAACACGTGCAACACTTTGGAATTGTTCATACCACAAAACGCATTGCACACGCTGTTCGATTATTGGTACCTACTGCTTTGTTGATTTTTATCATGATTTTAGGAATACACTGGCTCAGTTAACCTAGATCATGTAAAACTCATATCGTACCTCTACAATCATGTTCATGTGCGCAGCTATGGTATGGGTATATTTTGAAATTATGTGCATATTTTTTCCCAATTCTAGTTTGTTTTATTATACAATGATTAGAATTATATTAGTTTAAAATTTGTAATTGAAGTTGCATATACAGTGTCCGCCAAAAAGTCGGCATAAAACTTACGGTAATAATTTGTGCTTGTCTAAAAACCTATTTAGCCCCTATCATATATACCGAGTGATTTTTACTTCTTTAGAAAATTGAGTTTTTCGAACTGTCAAAATCCGAAGTGCTATTTTTCGGAAACTAAGTAAGATATCCATGAGATTTTTTTTTAAAGGCGTGTTATTTTTAGCGAACTGAACAATCTCAAGGCCAGAAAACCCCTAATATTTTTTAACTTTAGCTAAAAATAAATTTTTCAGTTTTTCAAAATTTCACATATCAAGACTTAATATTAAAATTCAAATTTTTTTATGTGAAGACTAAAAATTTATACTGGGAAAAAATAATATAAAATGTTAATTACTTCTTTAGATTTTTTATTGTTTACCGAAAAGTAGTGTTTGCATAATTTTTACGTTTTTTATGCAAGGTGCTTTTTAGGAGAAATATTTTTCAATTCTAATTAATATCTATTTAAATGGCTTCAAGAAACTCTAATCTAGCCCTGTAAATGAATTACTGTTACAAAAATCCTGTAAAATGAAAAATAAATTTTTTTTCCATATGCCGACTTTTTGGCGGACACTATATGTTTAATTTACTATTCCAACTGATTCAATTGTTTACTGTCTTTCTGTTTCTTAATTAGTTACAAATGGTTAAATTTTATATTAATTTTTTAACAGTGTATGTCTACATTTGAAATATTTGTTTTGTTATTATTTGTACTTTTTACATTTAAAAATAAAACTATTCTAATACGTCTAAATTTGTTTACTTTTTATCATCTGATGTTATCTTTGATAATGTAGCGTAAGTTACAACCTCAAACTGAGAGTAGCTGGAAAATCCTATTCTATTGAAGTAGTAACAATTTAATGATGAGAGTGAAAAATATGTCTCTTTATTCACTGTACCATATAACTATTTTTAATTATCACCTTTAGCACCTTTCTTATTCTATTCTAGTAAAATTGAAATGCAAAATACAAAAAAAAATTGTAGTTTATGTAAAAGCAGGCAACCATTGTTGCACTTGCGATTTGCATGTGGTCATATGTGGATGTAGCATTTATGTGAAAAAACATTTTTAGTGTTAAATCACTTTTGCTTACCTTTTCGTACAAGAATTTTGTTTTAAAGTAGTGTACTAGTTATTTAGATTACTGAATTAATTGTATGAGAGTATTCCATGTTTATATATTTAATAAAATCATTTTACTGATTTCCTGTGTAAATTCCACATAAGCCAAGATAACACCCATTTTTATCAGAGCGCCATTTGTCCGTTGACGCGTGGTGGAGTTGAGTACTAAAATTATAAGCGATGTAGCGCTATGCAGTGTAGCACTAAGCAGAGAAAACCATTATTATTATTATTATTAATAATAACTTACTATGGATACATTTTTGATAGCAGTTGATATTTTATTTTCGAGTAAAATTTAAGTTTTACTTTTTATGGCCGTGTCGCTACGATTTTCTTGCCGAATCTACATTCTAGCATTAATTCATGTCCGGTAATTTTCTTATCGTGCACAGAACAACGTAATCGGCCCATGCGTACCGCTCGTGCCGATTAATAAAAAATTACCGGAAAGAATTAATGCTCTTATGAGATTATAAGTGATAATCTAGATATAAAAAATTTTTACTGTTGACAAATAACGCCTCGAATTAGGTATCGTCGTTGTTATGGCTTTACGATTGCCTTTTAAGTTTTTTTGCTTATTACGAGTGTAAAGCGGGTAGGTATCAATTGAAGATTTGTTCATTTTATGCTTTCTAGATTAATAAGTATGATTACTGTGGTTTCATTATGTTTCAATATTTACTTTTACTTTTGATTATTGAATTGTTGTAACTTCGCTTATAAGTGTTTGGCTTTCTTAATTTCACGTAACTGTTGAAAGCTAGTTCTTCATGTAACTAAGCTACTATCATTACTCATTCCTGTACTTTCTATATGTTTACTAAATTCTCATTTGGTATCTCGATACTAAATGCCATGCGCATGCGTGGTGCATTCGAATTGTTCCATTGCTTGTATGACTTATCTATTAAACATGTTATTGAAAATTTGCTAATGTTTTGGTTTCTCTTTAAAATGTTCTTTCCTTTTCAGCTAATATCTTCGTCGTATTTCGGCTATCCCATATGGGAATTGTTAGAGTAAGTCTAGAACCTGGCTCTCTCACTTTTGGTTTTTTGTCGTTCATAACGATTCGGTAAAATTACTGTATTATTTTGCTGTGGCACCTCTCCAGCTTTGCGTCATGAGCTAGTTGTTGTGCTAATACGTTACCAATGTAATAGTGACCACCTTTTATTGTTACACTTGGTAACTCAAAATTTGTTACTTTTTAGAATATCTTTTGAGTGAATACATTGTTGCATTTGTACATTTTTTATGTTTTTTTTAAGTTATTTTAATGCACTTTTAAATGCATGAAAAGTTGTAATCTTTATTAAGTAAGTTTAATATAGATGGCTCAATCTTTTGCTAGGTAGTGTATATTTTGCAAATGCAAAGCCAAAACATACGGAAAGGTACCTGCTTAAGTGAACCCTATGATAAGATAAGATCGCTTTATTCGCTTTGCTGCGCCAATATACAAATGTGAAATGTCAATACAGTGCATCATTACAGTGACACATAAATCTACAAATAATATGCTATACAATAGCACAAGAAGTATTGCATACAATTAAAATTGAAACTAAACGGTACAAACTATTACACTGAAGTATATTACATTAGTTTAGTTCCTATAAGCTAAGTATATAGCGCATTTTCAGTGACGTAGTTCTTTATTTAGTCTAGACTGCCGAATGAACGAGCTTTAATAAAAACGAGTAATCTATACAGCCTGTTCAAAATTAAGTGTGCACTATTTATATCTCGGTTGGTATTATAGCTACGAAGTTGGTTAAATTAGTAAAATAGTAGCATATTTCATGTCGATTAAAATAGCGCAAACAGAAAAACAATTGAGCGTCGGGTTTTTGACATATGTCAAAAAATGCATATATTTTTTTAAACGGAACCCCTTGTATATTTTGAGATCAATCGATAGACAATCTTCTTCGGAACAAAAAACTTCTTATACTCTACTATCGTAAAGTTAATAACAATGGAGATATACGCCTGTTCAAAATTAAATGGGAGCTACAACGTCGGTTAAATGGGCGAAGTAGTAGTATTTTTTACGTGAATTACTGATGTAATTATAAAAAAACAATTAAACATCGCATTTTTGAGATATTTAGCAAAACGTTTTGCTTTTATTAGAACACCGTATACATTTTAACATATTTTGAAATAAAATTACATTCTCTACAAACAAGTTTAAATGAGTTGCTATAAAAAAATTAAAATTAAAAAAGTTATTGAAATTTAAATGTATAGGGTGTTCCAATAAGAAAAAACGTTTTGTTAAATATATCAAAAATGCGATGTTCAATTGTTTTTTTTTATAATTACCCCTATAATTCACATAAAAAATACTACTACTTCGCCCATTTAACCGACGTTGTAGCTCTCATAATAAACAAGTTAACAATAGTGCACATTTAATTTTGAACAGGCGTATATCTCCATTGTTATTAACTTTGGGATAGTAGGGTATAAGAAGTTTTTTGTTCATAAGAAGATTGGCTATCAATTCACGTCACGGGGGTTCTATTTAAAAAAAACATTTTTTGACATACTGATCTAATCAACTTCGTAGCAATAATAGCAACCGAGATAGCAATAGTGCACACTTAATTTTGAACAGGCTGTATATATAAAAATGAATCCCTATTTCCCTTGGTCACGACATAACTTGAGAACGACTTTACCGATTTCATTCATCTTTTTTTTAAGTTTTCTAATACCTCGTAGAAGGTTCTTACACAAAGAAAAATTAAGAAAATTGCGCAGAAAATTGGAAAATTTCAGAAAACTTAACGACTATTTAACTTTCGCGCGTTTGACAGTTCGGAGAGGAAACGGGGGGGGGGGGGGACGGGGATGGGATGGGAGGGGATGACAGGAAATAATTAGTCAATGCATGGTCCTGCGATAGCACCCAATACATAAACAATCGTCCTCTTTGGTTTCATATTTATGAGAATCAGCGTTTGTTACAAATTTAATTAAATTTTTCCGTATCATTTTTATTAAATTATGAACAGTGATGAACGATTGCGTGGTCATAACCTTAAACTAGTGCGTGAAAGTTTTCACAAACTATGCCGCCAGCACTTTTTCTCAAATAGAGTTACGACCACATGGAATGCTCTCCCCAGACACATCGTCAATGCACCAACGTTAAATGCTTTTAAAAACGCATGTGATGATCTAAATATCTTGCAGTTGTGACTCTGAATCTAAAATGTTATCTATTAAGAAGAAACTTTTTTTCCATTTATTTAACGCCGCTTTTGTAGTTAATATTATATAAAAGTATTTAATTGTGTATTATTAGTTATGCATGTTGCTATTATGTGTATAGTTCTTTATGTTTGTACTTGTGTTTAAGATACAGTTTAATCGGCTATGCCACGTAACTGTATCGTCATCATCATCATACCTCATCATCATACCTATATAATAATCCACAACACTACAGGCCGTGTTTACACGATAAAAAGTACTATGGTTGCATTCGTACTTTTCTATTTTCGGAGTTTTGTAAACAAGGGTACAATTACTTTTAACAGCGATATTATCACAAAAAACAATTACTTATTATGCCTATTACTTGTGTATTTTAAAACTATTGACACAGCTTCAAGTACATTTTGTTTAATTTAATTTCTGGGTTACTGAACGATGCCAAAGCCCGCAAACAAACGAACAAACAAGCCAACAGAAGGCGTGTCTGCAGTTTATGTATATACTATATAAAAAGTATAAATTGAGTTGTGAACGTTATAACATTTACCAATATATCGCAGTAAAATTTGGTAACAGTATCTGCTTTCTTGTACGGTGTTGATTTAACAAAGCGATGCGGGTTTGCTGTTGAATGGCAGATATAGTAATGATAAATGATTACAAAATCGTTGATATTTTAACTTTCTCTTATGGCAAATGCTATTTAAACGTTTTCTGACTCGTGGAATTTATTTATTTATTTATTTATTTGGATTGTTTAAGCTGGTGCCAACAGTGCTTACGCACTAAAATTAGGCCACAGCGTACATTAACGATACACATTGCCATGTTTTGTACAATTTTAAGCAGCCTCTATAGAAAAATGTAGATTGCAAACAAAATAGTATATTGTTTTATTGGATTGAAATAGTCACTTCGTTTGACAAGCAATTATTTTGATTATATATTAACGCAAAAATTGCAAGTCAAACAGAACCACTTAATCCAAATAATGCATACTATTTGGTCAGCAACCTAGAAAACTACAAAATATTCAAAATTTTAGATGATTGATTGCTCTTGACGTTACTCATTTAAAAACCATTATGACAAGTGCATCCATAGGCGACCAGTTAGACCTTAATTTTAGTGCATAGGAAGTACGAAATTACGGACTTTTTTGGGTGAGCCGCAGTTTATAGCCAAGCGAGCGAGGTACATAAAGAAAAGGTCAACATTAATGAAATATTGAAATTGCATATATATTGCTATGATTATAGACTTATGTTCGTTTAATAATAATGGTTTTAACCTTAATAAAAAGGAATAGCATGTATCTCAACTCAGGGGTAGGTTCTGAAATATCAAGTAATCTAATTGTAATTTGAATTATGTTAAAACTTCAATAAATTTGACATTTATGTCATTTGCAATTGCTTGTGCAGATAACTAATCAAGATCCTTTACAAATTATATAAAATTCATAAATCAATTCGTAAGTATGACTTTCTTTGTCTTAATGAACCAATTCTAAATGTTCTTTGTTACAGATAACATTAGCATGTATTTATTATTAACTAACCTGCAACGCTCAAACTTCCAAGTAGCTTGAATCAGCCTGTTTCCTTCAGTTCTATCTGTAAATAAACACTAATTACCTCACTTGTAAACTCGCTGCATCCATCACGTTGTCGACTCAAACTGTCCAGCTGTGAGTAGCCTCAAAATAATCTCGTTGTTTAACAATCCAAATCCTCATGTATGTTCCCTCAGTCGTCAGGAAGTTGATATCCGTTCAATGGGACCCAGTCTGTTGTGACAAAACTCCAAACAGCAACCTCGTCCTAAGCTGGAAGATGACAGTTCTCCACCAAGTCCAAACACCCTCCGGCACAGCACACAGAAACTCCAAGCAGCGTCAACACTCCCAAAAGAACGTCCAATCGCCAATCCTTTGTATTAAAATTCCAATCAATTATATCCAAATCGTTACTCTTACTGATGTTTTATTATATAGTTCCAATTAATAATCTTGATCCTCCATTCTTGCTATATTTTATCTTTGTATTTACTTGCACTCCTGTAGTTATACCATGTAAAATTCATTTACATTGTCGAGTTATATTTTCACTTCAGTACCACGTAAATTTCATGTATAGTCCATTTATCATGCCAAAATAGTTCTTAGATAAATAGGACTAGAGTATATTAAAGTTTATTAGTCGAAAAATACTTTACATTTCAGTTTTCAAGTTTGTTTATTTAATAATCCCCTAAAACATATTTTTCTATCTCTTGACTACCATTATTTAAATTGAATGCCACACTCTAGACATTTTATATTAGGACTTTGATTCATTATCCTGTAACATTAAGTTGTTTGCATTATAATATTTCCTAGCCTTTTTCAATGATTACTATACGAATACTATTCCATTCTTTGCACTTAATTTTCGATATATTTAAATTATTTTCTCTCTCTATGTACCATAGCAATATTTAGGGACCATGTCTATCGATTACAACCAAAATTAGCCTTGCCGCTTTAAAAAAATATATTTAGTTTTATTAACAATTTTCCAAAGCCGCCGTTAATATTTGTAACCGCAGTTCGGCAGCCATACTTGCGTTTTTGACACCTACTTGGGCAATATAAAAAGGTTTACTACCTACTGAGCTTGCCGCTATGACTAGTAATTTGGGTGTTATGGGCTCTTGGTCTATAACATTTGACGATAGGACTAAGAATTCACTTTAAAACGATAGTGTCTGATTGACATCTTACACTTTAAACAACAAAAGTAGAGCTTGACGGAACACTTCACTTTAAATTTATGGGCTAACTCATACCTTGATTATGAGGAATCCAGACATTACATATTGGGGTCCAATTCTATCTGCGTGTCGCACCCCAACGATGCCTCGAAAAGATGGAAACGACAGGAAACTGTTAGAAACCACATGAACGGGGCCATAATTGAGAGAATGCGAGCGGTATAACATCCCTAAGGTAAGGGTTGACTTGAACGAACCCCGGGCAAACAAGCAGACGGCGGTACGGTATCGGGTCTTCGTTCTACTGATAGGTTTAGCATACGGTTGAGAATTCCAAATATATTCCACTGTAAGTGTTAACGGGGTTGCTTAGCTCAAATGGTACAGAAGACTCCGCTAAACGTTCACCTCTAACCACTATGCACTGAGCTTGAATTGACGGCGACGAGGTAGTTTTACAACTTGCAAGAATTTAGACTTACGGGGCGCTCGGCTAAACGAAGCCGGCGTCGCGGACACAACGCACAGCAGTTCCGAACGAGTTGCAGGCCGAACGCTGAGTAAAGCTCTGCGCTCAGATTTCAGAAGCCACAATGAATTGCGCAGCCGCTACTTAACTTGATCCTTGTTCCACCTATGCGGAACCCTCGGAAGGTTTCAAACTGATACAACTAAATTTCGCTTATAAAGGGGAACTCTCTATGGACCATACAATCGCCTGATTGGAACCAGGAACTCACTAAGACGCGATAAAAGCAGATGACATCACCCATACAGCATGCGAGAACAAAACCTCCTTTTTAAAACCAGAGGACGGAGAATTGAATTGAAGGTCCTAAAGACGTTTAAACTGCGAAGCGTTAATTTTTGAATAAGCGTAAAAAAGTATCGGCCAGAGTAAAGGTTTGCTTACATCACTGAACTACGAATTTGTCTTGAATGAATCGGGAAAAGGCTAATATTTGGGCTCAAAATAGGGAAAGTACAAGATTCGTGACATTGTTCTAACAGCTGATAATAAATAATAATACGAAGTTTTATTTCTTTCTAGGAACAACGGCAACTGAAATTGTTTTAATGCTGCGAAAGCTTAGGTAAAACGCAAGTGCTCAAGCGATACTAGTTGAAAACAGTAAAGGTTTAGTGTCATTCCAATTCCCCCAACTGGGGGCGGGCTGCTGTAGGGAATTTGCGTCCCTCCTCAGCCAATAACAGAAATTTTAGGATGGGCTAGAGAAAGGAGGGATGGAGAATGGATGAGAGGCCAGGAAAGGTGGAAGAGTACAGCCCCGGCATTCGCCTCAGCGAAGGTACTCTATTGACTCAGGAAAACCACCTAAAACTCTGAATCCCAGCAAACGGCTATGGGAATCGAACCTACGATCTCCCGAATGCTAAGCAGACGTTCTAACCACAGAGCTCGAGCAACCACTCGTATACTTGCGTTCTACTTATATCTTCCTTAAAAGCTTCTAGAAGCAATAAAACAATTTTAGTGGTCCTTTTTCCAATAATAAAATAAATTTGCATATGTACTCTTTTTTATTTATGATCAGCCATTACTAAGATCCCCAAACTTGCTTGCAAACGCTTGAAAATACGGACACAGAGAAACCACTAAACCCAGAATCACAAGACGTGACAGATTGTGCCAGAATAGTGTTGACTCCCTTAAAAGTTGAGGGTTAAAATAGACTCCCTTAAAAGTTGAGGGTTAAAATAGTACACTATACACCAAGGGAGAGAATATTTTGATTTCATCATGATATGATTTTCTCGTCTGCTTTGTATATATATCTATTCCCACGACCGGGAATAGAAAGACAAGAGACAAGTATTTTCATAAGTAAAGCTTTACAGTAAATCGGAATTATACTGCAATATTTAGCCCCATTTGAACTCTTTACGTTACGAATAAAATGACAGCAGGCATTCTTACATTATCCTTATATATGTCGCAGACATTTCGCATAATTCGTCTTTTTGCAAAACGCCGACTTTGCCTTGCTGCTATTAGGCAAAATGAACAAATATGTGTATATTCAATATAGCTAAATGTGTACGCAATTTGTAAATTTATGAATTATAATAACAGAAATAGTGGGGATTTTATTTGATCAAAATATTAGCCAACCACTACCACTAGAAATACTACAAAGTAAAAACATTTTCTTCAAACGCTTGTACGAGTAACGTAAAAGAATTAAGAAAGATATTTTTCAAATACCTACCTATAAAGCTGTATTTTATCTATAAAAATCTCCATGGTAAAGTTACATTTTAATGATGAGAGTGGATAAAATGCTTCTTTATTCACTAGTGAATAAAATAGTTCATAATTCATAACAACTAACAAAATAAATACGTGCTACCGTGGTAGCTAGTACAAAAAAAGTGAATACGATATTTAGTTAAAATTCTTCTTCTTCTTCTTCCTCTTATTATAGGCCAGTGGCCTGTTTTAACCATTTATTTAAATTTAATTATTTTTATTTTTACTTATTTATATAACTTACCTAATGCATGTATTAAAAAAATATATATGCCACACGGGTATAAATTATTTAAGTTTTCCTCTTATGAATAAAATGCCTTTTTATTCAGTTGTACCATAGATAACTACATAACGATTAATACAAAAGATATACAAAGTAAAAATCCTCTGTAAACTGAACGGATACAGTTTAAATTATTGCAGTAAAACTGCAAGTCTTGAGTTATCTTCATGACCGTCTTGAAGGCATGACAATTGATACAACCGCGAATAAAACAAAAATCACCAACTACCAGAACTCTCTTAAACGCAGGAATTCACATATCGTATGTAGTCCAGTCAAATTGTCGAAAATACCTCGTTTCTTTGACAAAAATAGTACTTGAAAAGTGAAAATGTATTTTTATACAAAATAATCCGTAGAATTTAATGAACTACAAAGTAACAGCTGAATCAGTGGAGAAGTGATTGCAAATTGCGGTCAAAGTAATAAAAAAACGGTTTTTTGCATATAAAAAATAAAAAAGCGATAAATAAAAAAAAAAGCTTGTGTAGTTTAAAAAAAACAAAACAAGCTGTGGATGGTCAAAATGTATTAATTAGAAAAAGTTATCGCAAAAAAACCGCTAAAAATTACCGATTTGTCAATTGTTCTTAACTTTCTGAAAAAAAAACTTATATAGAGAATTTATTTTAATAGTTAACATAAGCGATTCGTTTCTATGCCATCATTTAATCATACAGGTCATTTCCATAGTCACAAATGAGACCAATAGATTAGAGCGTGTATTTTACCAGTTAACATAAGAGTTATTACTTGTCAAAAAGATAATTAAAAGTTATCCTGAAGAAAAGATACAACACACAAGTTGTTCCTACGTATCTACTTTTTAGTTGCACATCTACATTCCGGTAACAAAAGTAAAGTTTCTTATTAGCAAGTGCATAATTCAAATTCGTATGTTAGCTCGTAAAATAAATGCTCTCATCTATTGATTTCATTGGTAACTATGGAAGTGACCTGTATGATTAAATGCTGGCATAGAAATGAAACTGCTATGTTAACCATTAAAATAAATTCACTGTATAACGTTGAAATTTTCAGAAAACATTATTCTCGGTGAGCAGAAAACGCGCGTTTTTGAAATTTGCAAAACTTTTGATTAGTTTTTGCATCAATCAATTTTTTCGAAAAAAATACGTTTTCGCAGAAATTGATTTACTCAGGTTGTAGAAGTCGTACATTAACCAGCGTAGGCTTATTCTTTTCCTTACTACCACACACAATATGAGCGCGAATTTTTTTGCACTTGCAAATATGTGCAAATTCAATTTGAAGAGTGACATTTCTTTTATGCCCACAAAAATTTAATATTTTTGTCAATTTTAATTGTATTGAAATTACATCAGCACCATTTGATAGCTGCCAACTTTCTACGAAATAAAAAAAAAGATTACTGTACGACCCATAGAAGCCGAGGTATGTTTCTTTTAAAAATCGCTGCACATTTAATTAGTAACATTAGCGGGTGAAATTTGCACACACTTTAGCTGAATACTTCTAGTGTAATATAAAAATTATTTGGCAATGTTTGACCGTGTATTATTTATTGCGAAACAGTTTACATTAGGCATGTTCCGTTCAGAGCGGTGCCGTGGCGCGTAGCGTTAAGCGTTGTAGGGAGAAACTCGGGTAGGCCGCTCCACTCGGCGTTTACTGGGCCTCCACAATGTACTCAGAATATCCTTCCTTTTTTAAAATGTTTATAATGATTCTAATAATAATTATAAGAATTATAATATTAATTAGAAGAATAATTATAGCAACTAATTATTTCACTTCTAAACTAACATTAAACATGAAAAATATTTTTGTTAAAAATGGGATTATAAGATATATTTACGCAAATTATTTTAAAGAAATTCTTACGTAATATAAACATCTATAGAAGTACAAACCCTTGCGTATGAGATAACTATTACTGCAGTTTATTTCCCATCCAGACATAAGCTGACAAAAGACCAACCAAGTATTCTTTGACGCACTGGGACCAATACTTATAGTCGGGGGCGATTACAATTGTAAAAATACACTTTGGGGATCACGCTTTACAACTATTAGAGGTCGAAAACTGCCAAAAGTCCTCAAAGGAAAAAACTATTGGTTTTTATAGACTGGATCGCCAACATATTGGCCCACCGATCAAAATAAAATTCCAGATTTATTGGACTTCTTTGTAACTGACGGAATTTCACAAGCATACACAGATATAACTTCAAGTTAGACCTCACTTGAGACCACAGCCCTATAATACCAACAATAAGTACAAAGGTAATAATTAGGAAAGCAACCACCCGTTTTCACAATTTTAAAACAGCTTGGGACACATACAGCCAAATTATACACGAAAACACAGACCTAGCTGTAAGATTACAAACACCAGAAGACATTGACAATGAAACAGACAAGGTAATTCCTCTACTACAGGACGCTGCTAAACAATCTACCCCATAGAATAATCAACAATATACCTTGCGAAATCAAAACACTAGTAGCAGAAAAAAGAAGAACCAGGTCGATCTATTAGCGAACTCAAACACCGGACAGTAAGAGAAAATTTTATCAGTTAAGTAGAAAATTTAAAATAAAGCTCCAAGAAATAAGAAACTGTTCATTTGAAAAATGCGTGACAAACAAAATAATTCTATATGGAAACCTATAGAAAACAGAAACAAACCCGTATTGACATCACCAAAACTTCACTCCATCGGGTCGATGGGCCAAAAGCAGGATCTAGCTCTGACCATCCCGGAATATGAACACATAAGATTGTTTACACCAAAAGACTTCGAGACTTCGAAAACAAAATCAACGGTGAAACCTCCAGTCGCTACTACGTCCAATCTGGACTGCCCCAAGGCAGTATTCTCGGCCCTCTCCTTTATGTGATTTATACATCCGACATACCACCTTCTAGAAATACTACAATAGGCACTTTTGCAGACAACACTACAATATTTGCAATCGATAACTAGCCAATTGCTGCTGCATCCAACCTTCAACAGCACGTAAATCATATTGTAGAGTGGTTAACTAAATGGAAAATAAAGGTAAACGAATCTAAATCAGCACACATAACTTTTACTCTTAGAAGAGGTAATTTTCCAACCGTCAATTTCAACCAAGTCGACATACCACAGAAAGAAGTTGTTAAATATTCATTTTAACTGTAAATTGAGCTGGAAACAACATACACTAAAAAAAGAAAACGAATTGAATTGAAAACAAAGGAACTTCACTGGCTAGTAGGTCGTAAATTACTTATCTATAAAACCGTCATCAAGCGCATATGGACATGTGGAATTGAATTCTGGAGTTGTACCAGCACGTCTAACATGTCACGGGCGTTTTCTATATGGATTATATTAATATTCAATATTAGAACTGTTAAACTATAAAGAATATTTGCATATACGTAAAACACGTACCTGTCTTTCTGTGATATATAATTACACTAACAGACAGTCTTAAAAAGACCACTAATCTGAAGTTAAGTGTATTTTGCTGTTAAAATAAAGAAACGCGCATCTAAATTTGTAGAAAGGTGGCACCTATCAAATGCTGCTAATGTAATTTTGGTACAATTAATACTGACAAAAATATTCAACATTTTGTGCGCGTATAAAAATGTCACTCTTCAAATTGCATTTGCACATATTTGCAAGTGCAAAAAAAATAGCGCTCATATCGT
Source organism: Agriotes lineatus (assembly GCA_940337035.1). Lineage (NCBI taxonomy): Eukaryota > Metazoa > Arthropoda > Insecta > Coleoptera > Elateridae > Agriotes > Agriotes lineatus. Next base: position 46,044 of record CALNHX010004352.1, read on the forward strand.
GTGTGGTAGTCAGAGCTGGGCAAATTATTAATTACCAATTAACGATCAATGAAGTCATTTAATTACCAGAGATTCAATTACTCAAATGAAATAGTAATTCCATTACCAATTACTTGGTAATTGTAATTGTACAACATCAAGTACTTTTTCAATTACTTTTAATAGAAGTTGTCCAATAGTGACGTGTCCATTCCTAATCGTAATCTAAAAATGATTAATTTAGGTATTTTATTAACTATAGTAACCAACATACTTTATTAGTTTTCAATATTTTCTTTATAATTAATTCTTGCAGCTACTTGCACCGTTCACCAAAATAAAAAGTTTTTAGTTTGTTTTGATGTAACATGTAAATAAATAAATAAAATCAAATATAAAACTTATATACTATGTATATTATATTCATATGTACAGCATATTAAGTAGATAGAATAAAATAAGTAAAAGTACCAATAATATTACACTCTGCCTTCATCAGCACCAGTTTTTCAAATAATTCGTCAGAAGTCGCATTTCTTCTGGAGTATCTATAACTGTGGCAAACGAAAATCTGGCAAATCCGTGTTGCATCTTAAAAATATGAGTTTAATTACGAGATATTCATTAAGTATATTTATATCTTTTTTTTATCATTCAAATAACGAAGTAATTCGAGTTCTATTTTGCTTTAAAGGTCTATTTTTTTTGTTTATAGTTGATGTAAAGTAAAGAAAAGTAAAGTTCGGGCACTTCATTCCATGTAGGAATATGGCCTGAGACAAGGCGAGTCAGGGTCGCCGAAATATCTCTTTGCGAAACCCAGTAATCTGGCACACCGTTAACGGCGTACTTGGTGATGTGGTTACCATCACACCTTCGATGACTGCCTTACTTTCCCTACTTCCACAACTGTAGTTTCGGTACCCAATTTATTAAAGCGACTGGGTGGGTCGCCCGCCAGTTGTCAGATGTGGGGATTGAAACAAATCTTTAGCTCCTGCTATTTGTTTCGCCATTTATTCCTTTCCGGGCCAGCCTGTACATTCCCACTTGAATTATTTCCGCTGTATTTCGAATAATATCGAGTTTTGTTCCGCGCGAGCTTTCTGATTTCGGTTTTCCCAAAAATAATTCGTTATCAGTTGCACCAGCCGCGCGACCTCATTTTAACTTTCGCTTTGGTTGGAGCAACTAGTTCCAAGAAAGCATTTTGTGTGCTTTATTGCACCTCAATATTAATTTTGTTTGTGGGCTGATAATTAAAATCAGGTATGTTTACGCTAATTGCTTGTTATACATTTTGGTAATTTCTCGTTTTTTATTAGCTTCTTTTTTGACGTTATTCGTTGACGTAATTTTTCAACGTCACCTTCAAACGCCACTCTTTGATGCCGTTTTCCGGACGACTCCTTATTTGGGTTCTTAAATAACACTCTAATCAACATTTGGGACCAGCAACTCTTTCGGGAATGTCACCTTGACCTGGACTCGGAGCGTTCATTATCTTATCAACTTTGGCCACGAGGTTAGTCTCATTACAACTTCTTGATGATAACTTCGCCCGCCCACGAATTATCGGCGGAATTGATGTTAATGACGCTACATCACCGTTTACTTATTTACCAGTTACAAATTTCATTTACCATTTATAAATTAAAAACTTAATGTATTAATTGTTTCAATTTACAATTTACAAATCTAAAGCTACGTTTTATAAATTTAAAACATTATGTACTAATTGTTCTATGATTTGTATTTCACAAATTTAAAGTTCTGCTTAATGAATACATATTACAAATCTTGTAAAAAGTGCCTTCACGCCATTTTAATATCACTACCGATATAACGGTTATTACATATGACAGTGATAAGCTTATCCCTTCATTGAATTGCTATCAAATTCAATCTAAGAGCCTAAAAAAGGGGTTCATATATTTTCGCTGTGCGTGTTGCATTTTCAACACATAATTTATTGTATTCAGATTATTTAATATTGTGATAAACGATTTACTGACGTATTATTGATGTTGCCACCAAACATGACCTGCTGATTAATAAACTTAATTGTTTGTTATTTTCTTATTTATTTCTTGAAATCTGTGATTTCTGGCGCCCAGTGTTTTTTCTACTATTATTAAAGGAGCTTGCAGCTGATCAGCTGATGATAGAAATCTGCGACCTAAGGCCATCGACTTTGACGCTAGCTAGGTTATTGCGGTAAGTACATTTCTGAGCTACCGTGGTGTATAAACGATAAGGGGGTTGATCTGCGATTATACTACCATTGATTATTATTAGTAATCAATCGCAGGTTGGCTTTTTTATTGTTTCACTGACGCCAACGTGTGGGGCTCCCGACTTTGGTATTACATCAGCTGTACAACCTGCAATTCTCCTTTAATATTCTGACAAAATTATTTATTTAAAATGAATGTCAACGCGCTGCGTGTTGATGAGCTGCTTTACGAATTATTGTTCAGGGGGTTGGATAGAGACACGGTGGAAGGTATGAATGTCGACCAACGTCGTAGAACCTTGCGTGCTAAGTTGTTACTGGAAAAGGCTGACCCTACGTTGTCTAACGCTTATCAATTAGTAGCACCTTTCGATGTACAATTAGAACTCGATACTTGTAAAGGCAAACTTACTGAACTTTCGGTGTTAGTTACTGCTTTCGCTGCTGCACCTTCTAATTCGGAATTTGCTCGGCTCGATACGCGGCTAACGCATCTGTATTCACGACTAACCAGGCTACAACCCTCTTCTAAATTAGAACAGGAGCATGCTACCCTTACCAGTCAATGCTTAGATTTATTACAATCACTTAGTAATGAGCATGACGATTCGCAATTACAAGTGGATCCTTTGCCCTCAAATGTTAATGCCACTAATTTTGTCGATTCTGTTAATACAGTAGCTCCACCTAATTCTGACACTACTGAACCTATGGAAGATAATATTGTTGACAACCCTAACATAACTGAAGCCGCCGGTTTAGCTTCATCTACATTCCAACGACCTAGGGTATCTTTTTCTAATGAGCACGTACATCAGTATCCTCCTTTTACACAACAACCTTGTATGTCAGCTACTGCTAATTTGCGAACTCGAACTGAACTAGACCAAATTAATTACTCTACGACGTCTTTTCCTAGACATGTAGGTTTATAGTACGAGCGGCGGTGACACTAAGTCTAGTGTGATAAAACTTTTTAATGTCATATATACAATTCGTTAGGTCATTGATGGGGAAACACAAAATGGCAGTGCTGCCACGTGTGGACCGAACGGCACTATAAAAAATTATTTAATTTTTTTTTTAATATCTAGTATCATAAAACTTCAGGATTCTGATTGTTTCTCAGATTCTATTTTCTAGTATCATCGAACTTCATACAAAATCAAACGTTATCTGAAAGATTATTAATTTCTGTGTAAGAAAAACCACTGCTGCCTTTTCCAGAAATTGAAGAAAATGGCGGCAGCAGCATTTGAAAGTCGCGATTATCGCAACCGAATTTCGCGTGTTCATTCGGTTTTATCGGCATTAATCCGGTTTTTTTCGATTTGTACTAATGAAATACGCGTGACATTGTAAATTGCAATACATTTTCTATTGCGTTGATTGTTTAAACAAATGAAATTGTATTTTTTATGTGATATTTTTCGAATTTTCCTTATTCCTCTTGTTTTTTTTTTCATATTTTCCAAGCCTTCGATTCCAATTGAGAATGAATTAGTTCTATCTAAATTAGAACAGAGGCAAAACTCGAGTCGAGTTTCGCCTCTGACGTGGTTCACACGTTGAGTTACCGTACTCTTCTGTCCCTTCTCTTTGCAAAGAGTTTCGCCTCTGGCGTGGTTAACACGTTGAGTTACGGTGCTCTTTTGCTTTTTTCCTCCTGACGAAGCCCCTTACGAAAGAGGGCGAAACGTTGAGTTCTTCGATCTCAATCATGACACGGTCCAATCCCGGAAGTCGTTTGTTACTTATAGTATATCGTCAACGAAACAAAGCATTTTTTGAAGAAATAAAATACGTTAAGATTAGAAAAAATCGGGAGTGTGCTCCCCTAGACTTTCTCGCATTCGCCTTGTTTTCTAGCAAATTTGAAAAGTTTATTGCAATGTATATACATACAGCGATAAAATTACATTTTCAGGTAACCACTACCTGTTTAGGTAAAGTGCCGCTTTAGGTTAACCTATCATACTGAAATTTTATATCTGGGAGTTTTTCTCAATAATAAATGTATGTGCAAAATTTCGTGCAAATACCTTGAAGCAAACTGGTACTTTACTTGAATGGATACTGCTACCTGTTTAGGTAAAATGCCACTTCCGGTTACCGATCATGCTGAAATGTAATATCTGGTAGTTTTTCTACATAAGTAATGTATGTACAAAATTTTGTTCAAATATCTCGAAGCAACCTGGTACTTTACTTGAATAGGTACCGCTACCTGTTAGGTAAAGTGCCACTTCCGGTTAACCGATTTCGCTCAAAATTTGACAGGAATCTACAAATTTTGAATAATGACTATGTACATAATTTCAAGGGTCTAGATTATTTCGTTTTTAAGTTATCGTGTTCACACACACACACACACGCACACACGCACACACATACACACACACAGACATAATTTGAAAAATGGTGTTTTCGGACTCTAGGAGGTCTAAAACGTCAAGATTCGTCAAAATCTCGAAGTCGATTTTTTTGACGATTACAATACTTTCTCTATGCGAGAAAGTAAAAAGGACAGCGATGCGACCGTTGCTGACTGCTTCTCAAACGAAAGTGAGCATAAAGCATACCAACTACCGACGAATGGGCTTTGTAGGTCTTGTGCTACCCTCTAGCCAATCAAAATGTGCCATTTGTGAATAGCACAGCCGGGGTCCTACAGTAAGTTGGTAAAATAAATCAACGCCGCAGACACAATTTCTGCTTAAAAATAGCTCAAAAATCTTTGTTCCCAGTAAAATACTTCTAATTTGTTCAAACAATCCCTGTCGTGACAAATAAATGGCATAAATAAAAAAAAAATGCGAAACGGATTCGTACTTGCTGTGAAAAACACGAAAAGACCTAAAAAAGGGCCCAAAAATCAATGACTTTGGAATAATTGATAGAATCAAATTTGTTTAAACAATGATCGCAAGTATTGTTTCAACGAATAGAATTAATTTATTCTCAATTGGAATTAAATGCATGGAAACTATGAAAAAAACAAAAAATATGGAAAAATCGAAAATATTACATAAAAAATGGAATTTAATTTGTTTAAACAATCAACAACATTGAAAATTTATTGGAAATTACGATGTCAGCGTATTTCATTAGTACAAATCGAAAAAAACGGATTAATGCTGATAAAACTGAATGGACACGCAAAATTCGGTTGCGATAATCGCGACTTTCAAATGCTGCTCCAGCCATTTTCTTCACTTCTGGAAAAGGCAGCAGCGGTTTTTCTTACACAGAAATTGATGATCTTTCAGATAACGTTTGAATTTGTATGAAGTTCGATGATACTAGAAAATAGGATCCGAGGGATCACTTATCTCCCTGCTGCCGCTGATAGAGTTCGCTCGGGGAGTGGCAGCACTGTTTTTTCTTAAAGCCCTACCCCTTCCCTGTCTCGAGGAACAATCAGAATCCTGAAGTTTTATGATACTAGATATTGAAAAAAAAATTCTTTTTTTTAATAATTTTTTATAGTGCCGTTCGGTCCACACGTGGCAGCACTGCCATTTTGTGTTTCCCCATCAATGACCTAACGAATTATATATATGACATTGAAAAGTTTATCACACTAGACTTAGTGTCACCGCCGCTCAGACTATTAGTTTCAGTACCGGTATGCAAATGGGGTTTATCATTTAATGGAGACACTACTACCATGGGGGTAAATTCTTTCTTACAACGTGTCGAAGAACTTAGAGTAGCGCGTAACATTTCATACGACCAATTATTTTCTAGTGCTGTTGACCTTTTCTCGGGTCGTGGGTTAGTACGGTACCGTGCTATGCATCACCGGGTTTCGAACTGGCACGACTTGGTAGCTAGGTTGCGATCTGATTTTTTGCCTACTGATTTTGATGAAGAGTTATGGGACGAGATTAGGAAACGCAAGCAGGGGGCCGATGAAAAACCCTCACTTTTTATTGCTGTGCTGCTTAATTTATTTGATCGTCTACTCATTAAACATCCGAATCAGTTCAACTTAAGCATATTATGAAAAACTTGCAACCTTTTTATGCTACTCAATTATCCTTGACAGTAGTTCACGATATTGAGCACCTTGCATTTCTGTGTAAAAAGCTGGAAGATGTTAAGATTCAGAATATTAAATACCGCAATCCTGCTGCTGCCTCATCCTTGCAACTGGAACCTGACTTGGCCTACCAGCCTACTCCTAAAAAACCTGTGACACAGACTGCTCAAATGACAATTAAACATTCTGGTCCTAGAACTAACCGTGCGAAAAGTACGACCACTTGTTGGAACTGCCGTAAATTAGGCCATACTTTCCATACTTGCTCGGCAGATAAGACTATTTTTTGTTATATTTGCGGTCATGCAAATAGTTATTTTGCCACTTGTCCTAAATGCCATCCAAAAAACGCAAAGTAAAGGGTAGATATCACAGCCGATCTATTCCTTATCCCTATTATACTGAGGCTGATACTTTATCTTGGAATCTTGGTTACGAACTGGGAATGAATTTTGCCGTATGACTTGTAATACTTCAGCCACCTTTACCAAACAACTTTCTGACAACCGTCCTTACTTAACCATTTATATTAATGGCGAACCTATTCACGCTCTTTGCGATACAGGGGCCAATCAAACTTTAATTGGGCGCAACGGTCTATATTTGCTTCAGAGACATGATCTGAAATTGTGTAACAATAAGTCTCCGCTCACTTTGACTACTGCTGACGATCAGCTACAAAATATTTTAGGTACTGTTGCCTTACCCATTACCATTGATGGTATTACTAGGTCCATCGATGCGGTTATTTGTGACTCAATTCCGTCTACACTAATTTTAGGTGTTGATTTTTGCTACGCTTTTGGAGCAAAGACTGATTTTGTCGCTAGACGCTTCGATGTGGCTGAAACTTTTTCGCTGCAGACTATTTGTGGCGTAGTTGATTTGTCAGTTCAACAAAAACTTTTATTAGACCAAGTTGTTGGGAAGTTTGCTGAAATTTCTGGTCCTACTTTAGGCTTAACTAATTTAGTTGTACATACTATTGATACGGGTGACGCTTCTCCTATTAAGCAGAGATACTATCCTTTGTCTCCTTCTATGCAAGTCCATGCCGACCACGAACTTGACCGCTTGTTAGAGATGGGTATTATTCGTCCCTCGAAATCTCCTTGGAGTTCTCCCATGGTCTTAGTCAAAAAGAAAGATGGTTCCTATCGACTTTGTTTCGATGGTCGAAAATTAAATTCGGTTACCAAGAAGGATGCTTATCCTTTACCATATTTAAATAGCATTCTTGATAAATTGCGCGATGCACGTTATCTTACGTCCATCGATCTTAAGCAAGCTTTTCACCAAATTCCTCTACATCCAGATTCGTGCGAAAAAACAGCTTTTACAGTCCCTAGACGTGGTTTGTTCGAGTTTACAGTCGTTCCGTTTGGGATCGCGAACGCACCAGCTAGTCAACAACGTCTCATGGATAGCATTTTTGGTCCGCTATTAGGTGAAAACATCTTCGTGTATTTAGACGACATTGTTATCGTGTCTGGAACCTTTAAGGAACACTTGGACACCTTAGAGCAAGTTTATACCCGTCTTAAAGACGCTAACTTAACTGTCAATATCGACAAATGTCAATTTTGCCGTCCCAGTCTTACGTACCTCGGCTTTGTTGTCGATAAAAATGGTTTACGCACGGATCCTGATAAAATTTTGGCTATCACCAAATATCCTCAACCAAATACGGTGACCGAAGTTAAACGCTTTATTGGCTTAGCTTCTTGGTATCGTCGGTTCGTTCCAAATTTTGCCACTATTACTGCTCCTATTTCGGACCTAATTAAAGGTCGTATTAAAAAGCAGCGTGTGCATTGGACTGATGATGCTATTAAATCATTTAATCAAATTAAATCTTGTTTGACCTCCGCACTTGTTTTGAGTAGTCCAAATTTTTCACTACCGTTCACGTTACAATGTGACGCCTCGAATTTTGGCCTCGGTTGTGTCCTTACACAAAATATTGACGATGAGGAAAAGGTAATTGCTTATGCTTCACGTACCCTTAACAAGGCCGAACGCAATTATTCTGTCACAGAGAGAGAGTGCTTAGCTGTCATCTTTGGCATTGAGAAATTTAGACCGTATATTGAAGGTACACATTTCACTGTGTTAACTGACCACTATTCCTTATTGTGGCTTACTAATATGAAAGACCCCACTGGCCGTTTAGCCCGTTGGAGTGTTCGTCTGTCGCAATACGATTTTACCATTCGACACCGACAGGGTAAACATAATGTAGTTCCCGATGCTTTATCGCGAGCTCCTATTCAGGTTTCCGCTCTAGAACTTGTTGATGGTGACTTAGACTCTTGGTACTTAAAAATGCTGGACCGCGTTAACCAAAGTCCTAATCAATTTCCTACTTGGCGAATTGAAAATCGTCGACTTTTTAAGTATGTCCCCAACCGTCATGCCATTGTTAGCAACTTAGTGGAATGGAAACAGGTGATACCTCGTTCTCGCCGAACTGAAATCTACAAACTCTTTCATGACAGTCCCACATCTGCTCACTTGGGTGGTTATAAAACCTTTTGTAAAATCTCCGAACAATATTACCGGCCTAAAATGCGTGCCGATGTTATCCGTTACATACGCCATTGTGAAACTTGTGCTGCGAGTAAAGTTAGTCAATTTGCTAGACCTGGTTTAATGGGCCAAAATAAGAAGATTTTATACCCTTTTCAATGTTTGTCAATTGACATAATGGGTCCCTCACCTCGCACGAAAACTGGTAACACTTCTATCATAGTCGTATGTGATTGGCTAACTAAGTTTACGCTAGTGAAAGCTGTTCGCGCTGCCACTGCTAAAGCAGTAGCCAAGTTTTTGGAGAACGAAGTATTCCTCATTTTTGGTGTTCCTCAAATATGTATGGTTGATAACGGACCACAATTTATAAGTTCCCAATTTAAAGCCTTGATGAAACAATACCAAGTTCAACAAGTTTGGTATAATGCTTCTTACCATCCTCAAGTCAATTTTGTTGAGAGAGTTAACCGAGTTATCGGTACTGCTCTTCGTTCTTATGTTTCGGATAATCATCGTTCATGGGACGAACACATTTATCAAGTTGCACACGCTTTGCGTAACGCCGTTCATGAGGTGACGGGTTACACCCCTTCTTTCTTAAATTTTGGGAGGACTGTACCAGTTTCTGGGACTTATTACGGTCGTCTTAAGAACTTCCAAGAAGAAGAATTATCTTTAGAAACTCGTGAAGACCTGGCTTCAGACGTTAACCAACTTTCTGAACTTTATCAAGACGTTGTTAAACGCCTCAATAATTCCTACCAACGCAATTCCAAACACTATAACTTGCGTAAGCGTCCATTAAAATTTAATGTCAATGATTTGGTTTGGAAAAGGAACTACGTCTTATCTGATGCATCTAAATCCTTCAATCAGAAATTGGCTCCTAAATATGTCAAATGCAGAGTACTAAAAGTCACCGGCCCACTTACCTATCAGTTAGTGACCGTCCCCGACAATAAAAACGTTGGAGTTTGGCATATTAAAGATTTAAAACCTTACTTTGGAGAAGGACAAGTGGAGGAGTGAATTTTGGTGTGCCTGATTGTGTGTATGTGATTGTATATATGATGATGTATGTGCATGTTTAGCTTATCTCGCTTATTCACCCTACGGATAGTATTATACTATCAACATTATTCTCACCCTTTTCGACTTGTTAACCAATTTCTATTATTATGATAATTATTATTATTTATTGCGTGCTTTTTAAGCCGCATATTTTTTGCTTTTGAATGCTAGTTAAGCACCTTGAGCGACTCCTTAATTACCGATTTGATGGTACTTTTCCCTATCATTAGATTATATTAGGTGAAACCCTTTTGAGTGACGGATTTCCTCGCTTCCTTATAGATAGCGATTGGACCTTTTGTCGAACTCTTCTTGAGTCTTTTGTTGATAGTGAAGCAAGTGTTTAGGTGAGTTGCTTTCGTGATGAATGCGTGAGTCTTCTTTACTTTTTCGAAGTGTGTCTTTCTGATAATGGAGTTAGTTATAAAAGAGTTTCTAGACCTGCACGATTTACTTAGGGTGGTTGGTTGGACATGCAGGGTCGGTCTCTTTTTTGGGAAACCTTTCCATCAAATATTTTATTATTTCCTGTCCCCATCTCGCTTCACGAGATATTTTCAAAGCGTCAGGTCAGCATTCTTAGGTTCTTTGATAGCCTTTAGGATTTGTGGTATGCATGAGTTCATGCTTGGGTTTTTAATAGTTTTTGGGGGCGGGTTTCTTTCGGTCTTGTGGAGATTTCTGGGGGTCGGGGCGAGCAGTTGGGTTGCCATCCGACTCGGTGAGGGAGTTACATTCAGTCCGTCACCGGCGCGCCTTTTCCATCTAGCTGCGACGACTGGCTGAATGCCCGAGCTGGGTTTGGTGGTGGTGCGGTTGTTCCCTCCGGCTTCTGGGGTCTTTACCCAAATTCGGGGCGGGTATGGTTTTTAGGGCTTTTTTGTCCTGGGTTTTACCCGAATTTTTTCGTCGTAGTATTTTCACTTCTGCGATGTTTCATACAGGAGTAAGTTTTTGTGACTTATCTCCGGTGTTTCGCTGTGTGTTAGTTCACACGGTGTTTCAGTGTGCAGTCGTTCCTGGACTGTTCACTTTTCCTCGACCAGCAGGGTTTAGGGTTTTCTGCTTTGGCGCTCTTCTTCACAGTCGCTTACATTCGCGGTGATCACTACGGGGGCCCGCGCTGAGTGTCTGTGATCGACAGCGTCTTCACCCTTTGTTAATTTCTCATTTCACTGCAATAGCTTTTTTCAAACAGCCCTGCGTTGACTGACTGACTGACGGACATCGGACTTATTCCTTCCAAATCCCTCTTCGTTATACTATCTTCCTTTACTATACTCTTTTAATACCCAAGTATCCTTTTTTCCGATTTCTTTTCTTCTCTACCTTATTGGCTAATTCTAGATCCCATTTCTTAGTTCCATGCCAATTTCCGGCTGCTGCCACAGCCGTTGGCTAAATCTCAGCAACTTTTCAGTACGCTGACTAGGTCCATGTGTGTATTCTGCCAGTACACATTTAAGGTAACCTTCTGATTAGTTCGTTTTCCGTTGGCTATGGTACGGAGCTAAGCGTCTAACTTATCCACCGACGCGCCTTTTTCATCTAGCGCGACGGATCGGTTTAGCACTTTGCTCACGACTATTCCCTCCGTAAAACTTTCTATCCCTTCTTCTTTTATTAACTTTACTCCTTTATTTCCCATCTATTTCCCTATTTTCCTTTCGCCTTCTTTTGACTGACGTTAAACTTTTCAATTGCTTTAGCATAATCATACCTCAGGTATTTCTCTTGGCCGTGGGGAGTGAAACAAATCTTTAGCTCCTGCTATTTGTTTCGCCATTTATTCCTTTCCGGGCCAGCCTGTACATTCCCACTTGAATTATTTCCGCTGTATTTCGAATAATATCGAGTTTTGTTTCGCGCGAGCTTTCTGATTTCGGTTTTCCCAAAAATAATTCGTTATCAGTTGCACCAGCCGCGCGACCTCATTTTAACTTTCGCTTTAGTTGGAGCAACTAGTTCCAAGAAAGCATTTTGTGTGCTTTATTGCACCTCAATATTAATTTTGTTTGTGGGCTGATAATTAAAATCAGGTATGTTTACGCTAATTGCTTGTTATACATTTTGGTAATTTCTCGTTTTTTATTAGCTTCTTTTTTGACGTTATTCGTTGACGTAATTTTTCAACGTCACCTTCAAACGCCACTCTTTGATGCCGTTTTCCGGACGACTCCTTATTTGGGTTCTTAAATAACACCCTAATCAACATTTGGGACCAGCAACTCTTTCGGGAATGTCACCTTGACCTGGACTCGGAGCGTTCATTATCTTATCAACTTTGGCCACGAGGTTAGTCTCATTACAACTTCTTGATGATAACTTCGCCCGCCCACGAATTGTCGGCGGAATTGATGTTAATGACGCTACATCACCGTTAACTTATTTACCAGTTACAAATTTCATTTACCATTTATAAATTAAAAACTTAATGTATTAATTGTTTCAATTTACAATTTACAAATCTAAAGCTACGTTTTATAAATTTAAAACATTATGTACTAATTGTTCTATGATTTGTATTTCACAAATTTAAAGTTCTGCTTAATGAATACATATTACAAATCTTGTAAAAAGTGCCTTCACGCCATTTTAATATCACTACCGATATAACGGTTATTACATATGACAGTGATAAGCTTATCCCTTCATTGAATTGCTATCAAATTCAATCTAAGAGCCTAAAAAAGGGGTTCATATATTTTCGCTGTGCGTGTTGCATTTTCAACACATAATTTATTGTATTCAGATTATTTAATATTGTGATAAACGATTTACCGACGTATTATTGATGTTGCCACCAAACATGACCTGCTGATTAATAAACTTAATTGTTTGTTATTTTCTTATTTATTTCTTGAAATCTGTGATTTCTGGCGCCCAGTGTTTTTTCTACTATTATTAAAGGAGCTTGCAGCTGATCAGCTGATGATAGAAATCTGCGACCTAAGGCCATCGACTTTGACGCTAGCTAGGCCATTGCGGTAAGTACATTTCTGAGCTACCGTGGTGTATAAACGATAAGGGGGTTGATCTGCGATTATACTACCATTGATTATTATTAGTAATCAATCGCAGGTTGGCTTTTTTATTGTTTCACGTACCGTGGCACCGCAGCCTGACGCCCTAGCCGCTCGGCCACGCTATAGTTGTTGATGTAGAGCAGTGATTCCCAAAGTGGGCGATACCGCCCCTTGGGGGGCGGTAAAACGATCCAAGGGGGCGATAGTAGCTTCGGGTGCATTTGGGGGGCGGTGAATAAAAATAAGGGGGCGGTGAAAGCTTAGGGAAGGAAGAGAAGATACGAAGATTTAGAAAAACCGTTCATACATATTTCATGTGTTGTGTAATATAGTGTAACATTATTTTCCAAATAAACACACAAAATACAAGTTACAGATTTATTTATTCCATAAAGACTATTTACCATTATTAAAATTCGTTTTTCTAAGACCACCACTAAAAGTAGGCCTTTTAGCGCTAACTTTTTTCACTAAAGGTGACGTTTTACAATTTAGCGTGTTTAAAATGGAATCAGCTGTTTACTTTTAGCACATGTGTTATAAAGTGAAGTGAGGTTATAAATAGCTATTATTCTCCGTTTCTTTAATTTTAGTTTATCACACCCATTAATACATCATCCAGAAAGTAAATACCATTATAATAAAGGTTTTTTATTACGTATTCAAATTTGCTTTTACTCAAAACACAGGTTAGAAATTCGAAAAAAAATCGGCTATTTTAAAAATATCATTTTCGCTATCAATAATAATTTATACCAAATTTCTATATGATGTATTTTATTATAACATTTCCTAATTCACTTTTTCAGATAATCATTTGAGTTTGGCTTTCACTTTAGTTATTCCGATTTTCAGCTAATGCAAATTAAAATCTAAGTTCTAAGTTCTAAGTTCTGATGTTACCAAACAACTAGCCCAACTAAATCAACTTATATGCTCGCACCTTTTTAATAAACTATTCACAATTTAACAGTAATTGTATCTAATGTACCATTCATTAAACAATTCTCAAATGTTTATGTTGTACTTTTAATGTGTAAATACCCCCTTGTAATTTTTAATTGCCAATTAATTTATTCTTTCAAAATAATTTCCTACGTAGATATACTTTTATAGTTAATTATCAGTACTACAATATCTTTCTGATGATTTCTGAGGCTTTCACGGCCATTGTCATTAAGTAACAAACGACTTCCGGGATTGGACCGTGTCTCCTTCCGTTAGTCGAATTTTGCCTCTGGCGTGGTTAACACGTTGAGTTACCGTGCTCTTTTGCTTTTTCCTCCTGATGAAGCCCCTTACGAAAGTGGGCCAAACGTTGAGTTTTTCGATCTCAATCATGACACGGTCCAATCCCGGAAGTCGTTTGTTACTTAATATCTTTCTGTTTGTTCGCTTAAAGAATATAGATTTCCAGGGGGAGTTGAGTAATTTTTTTCCTGAAAAGGGGGCGGTAGGCCAAATAAGTTTGGGAACCACTGATGTAGAGGGTTTGTTAAAACCAACAAAATGTTCGTCTTGTGCTGCATTTGGATTGTCCGAATCTTCTTTTACATCTTGGTTTATATATCCATCGTTGGAATTTCCAAGCAAATTTGAGACTGCCGTAATTAATATTAATTGTATGCCTTTTAAACTATTATTGCTGCTTTCTGAACCCGCTACAAAAGTACTATGCCATCTAAGTTTTATAGATAGTATCGTTTAAGAAGCCATTATAGCTGCTTTAGATTCTGCATGAATTTTATTTAAATATACTATAGTGATAATCTTTATTTAACATTTATGTCAGCATTCCGCTTGCTTACAGTTTTTATAATGTTATTCCGATAATATTGTATTAATTATAAGGGTATTGGTGCACCAGCATTTTCTGTGTATCCATTAATTTCTAATATTAAAAATTAAAATTAAACCTAGGTTTTTAGAAAATGAGCTCAACAAACATGTTATTGTTTCCCCTTTCAAACCTATAATGATACATTTTTGTTGTTCATATAAAAGGATTGTTCACTCCACCGAGCAACTACCAACCGTATTCATATTATCTCCCTAAGCAGATAATGTGTTACTTCTGACACAATTTTTGTAACCTACAAACTAATTTCTACTCCCAGTCGTGGAAAAATATTTTTTTCGAACATGAAGAAATGTCGAATTTCATTTTGGCTAGATTTTGTAATGATATTCAAAAAAACAGCACGTTGAATATGTTAGAAAAGTGATTATTTCATGTTCGTGGAAAGTTAATCCGCTCGCGTTGCTGCTTGTAAGTTAAAAAAACTCACTTTCCTTAACTTGTGGAACTATGCTACTCTAAAATATGCCTGACTCTCTAACATGAGGCTGAATGACGAAAATATTTAACTTAGCTAAGTATACAGGGTGCAGCATTTGCTTCCTTAATTGCTTGACAGCAAAATTCGATTTAGTTTTTATAAATAACAGTACATGATATCCAATTGGCGCAACTTGAGCATTTTTTGTTGGTTCAGTACGAAAATACTTTTTTGCACTACTTAGGTATTAAGCCGTTGGGTAGTGCAAAAAATAGTATATACACCATGGTAGCAAATCGTCTTATAACCTTCCCGCTTTAGATACTTCGCGCTTCGCGCTCAGTATTTAATATGCGCTCAGGTTATAATACTGCGCTTTGCTACCTTAATGTATAATATACTTTTATTTACTAGCAACATGATATTCTACATTTTCGTCATAGTTACAAAATATAAAAAGCTACTCTTAACTCCCAAGGGACTTGTCAAATTATTTCTCCCTCAAACTCATGGTAACAATGCAACTACAATTAACGTCTTAGCAACCATACAATGAGGCAATCCTTGATGTTACTTACATATTCTAATTTTAAATATCATTATGACATTTTTAAATTTCCTACTATTCTTACTAATATGCTAGTAAATAAAATATTGTATGCACCACGGGAGATATTCATGTTCTTTACCTTCGGTTGACTTACAAGTCAACCTCAGGGAAAAAACATATTCATATCTGCCTTAATGCATAAATATCTATTTTACCCCTTTATCCGAAAGTGAAATTTTTTGTCGCCATTTAGGAGATCACCCCGAAAATATACGTTTGGTTCCCTGGTCGGTTTCCAATGACAGCGGGAGGGAATATAATATATTGACTCCGGTTGCCATTAGAGGCGGGAGGCAATGTGATTAATATTACATCTAACTAACCTCCTCCTTTTCATATTCAAATATTTTTGGATCCAGCTGAATGTAAATGTAAATGTGTCATATGTATAACTAAAATGACATTATACTGTTTGAGGATTTCACTGTTACTCGAATTATTCTTCTTAACATAGAATTTCGACTTAGACCGCGTAGTATTTGTGGATGAACAGCCAGAATTCTCTGGCTTAATGTGCCTTGCACCTTGTGAACTCGAGCAAGAAACCGCGCGATGGCCATGCTCTTTGGTGGCTCGTGTTGTTTGAGTACCTTGAGAACGAGGGTAGTTAGGCAGATTTGGCCCCAGTGCGACTTGCACTCTGATGATGCAAGCTACAAGGTCTTGCGACACGTTAGTAAATATGCATGCACAAACAGCAACAAAGCCAAATCTGAAGAAGTACCCTCGTTCTCAAGGTACTCAAACAACACAAGCCACCAAAGAGCATGAACATCGCGCGGTTTCTTGCTCGAGTGCACAAGGTGCAAGGCACATTAAGCATGCATTAAGAATGCTGGGTGTTCATCCACAAATACTACGCGGTCTAAACCGAAATTCTATGTTAAGAAGAATGAAATGGCATTCCCTCTCTTGCATGATTATAATTGATCATTGTTCTCGCTAACACTGGGGAATTAAACTACATCCACGGGAGGGAATGATACACTTTTCTCCCTAGAAATAAAATAGTTATAAAAATGTGTAAGGTAACTTCCAAATTTTAAAACAAAATATCAATTTGGTGATGATCAGGTGCTGTTAAAATTTGACAGGTGACTGATGAACCTAGATGAAAACGGCTGATTGAAATAAGAATTTGTACATCATATACAATAATAATAGCTATTTATATGACTACGGAGGAAATGAACCTTTGCTCCAGTGATACATATATGATTTTTTTTCGAACGCCAAATTTTAAAAATGTTGCTTTAGGAAATCATTATGGTGACTCTAGATCTCTGTAGTAACATTTTGTCTAATTTCCAAATTAACATCACGTTGTAAAGCTTTGGTGTGATATCCATGGTGACAAAAACGCAAATGCGAGAGGTAAAAAATCTTGGCTCCCGCCGGGAGTTAATAAAAATTGGCGCCCGCTGGTTGGAAATTGACAGTTTTGTTTCCTAAAACTAGGGCGCAAAAGGCGACTTTCTATAAAGTGAGTAGCAAAAAGACATTTGCTCAAGCACGCAACAATGAAGTAATTGAGTAATTTAATGTAGTAATTAATTACTTTCAAAAAGTAATTGTCGAGTACTTTTCAACAAGAAAATAAATTACCAATTACAGTTACCGCATTTCGAAAAATAATTCAATTCCAAGGCAACTACGCAAAAAGGAATTTAATTACAAAGTAATTAATTACTGCCCAGCTCTGGTGGTAGTATAACTCTTAAGGAAAAAAATAAGCTTACGGTGATTGCCGTACGACTTCTGTAATCTAAGTAAAGCAATTTCTGCGAAAACGTATTTTTTTTCGAAAAAATTTATTTATGCAAAAAGTAATCAACATTTTTGCAAATTTCAAACTTGCGCGTTTTCTGCTCACCGAGTACTATGCCTCCTGAAAATGTCAACGTTATATAAGTTTTTTTAAGTTAAGCACAATTGAAAAATCGATTATTTTTTTTCTAATGAATCGATTTTGACCAAACAAGCTGTCGTTTTATTTGTTTTTTTAAACTACATAAGCCTTTTTTTATTCATCACTGTTTTGCTTTTTTATATGCAAAAACCGTTTTTCATTACTTCTACCGCAATTTTGAATCACTTCTCTACTGATTCAGCTGTTACATTTTTTTTACCTGTAATCTCAAGTGAGATGTCGAAGAAATACCTAAACACTAATGGACTTGTTGGGACTTGAACTAGTTCCCTGTGATTCCCTAATACACCTGGTCGTTGACTTACGACGAACTTACGTTCTGATTGACAGGTCGTAAGTCGATCTGTCGTATGTCCGCCATATATTCATTAACAGTTCCGTTGAATTCTACGGATTCTTTTCTATAAAAATACATTTTCACTATTCAGGTAGTACTTTTGTCAAGTAAATATCTAATTTGACTGGACTAATGGACAGAGCTTGAAGAACGATTGAAATCTAGCCAACTAATAGATTCTGAATTTGAAAAAATAATCAGATTGATAAAAGAAAATGGCAAAATGTATTGAATGCAATAATAAATAGAATTATTTATTGTGTTGAGAATAATATGGCGTTAAAAAGGTCGTTAAATAATATTAACAGTAAATATTACCATATCTTTAAGATTCTTATGTTAATTTCAAAACATCACCCAAAGATGGGGAAGACATAAGTCATCCAGGAAGACATACCGATAACGCCATAATTTGTTTTTTCTACTCTTGTAACTAAAATGGCATTTAACATACTAACACACACCAGTGACCTTTTAATCATGCTTTCATAACCTGTGACTAAAGAGCTTCTTAGTCACGGGCTGAAGTTGGCAACGTAGTTTTAGTCACGGTGTGAAGTCAGGTTCAGGCACTATTTGCTTTATTAGCCACAGCCAAAACTAAAATTAAGTTAGTTTTCAACAGTCAACTTTGACGTTTGTCAAGCATAATTTAACCTAACATAATATTCAAACTTATGATGAAATAATATGATGTCGTGCTGTCTAAATTTGTAGTAGTAGAAAAAGTATAGTATTGTAACACATTACATAAACTCGTCTAGACACTCGTATATTAAACACTCGCTGTGCTACGCTCCGCTCATGCCTAAAAAAACTCGTGATAAAGTGACGTTTATAAAATTTGTTATATAATATACTATTATCGAACTTTTTCCACTGTTTCGGGTGTTTATCACACGACGTTATATACAGTGTGTCCCAGGATTGATGTTACAAAAGGTGCGATGGACTAAAAAACTTTCAATTTTATTATAAGATTATACGATTAAGCCCGGCTTGATTTGAAGGGAATTTTAAGAATATTTTCAGTTTTTGAAAAACAAGTCGGCCTTGACAATGGAGCGAAAACTATTTTCTTTTCAGGTAAACTACTCTCTTTGTTCATGATACGGCACAATTGATCGAGAAAAGTATGCAAAATTTCAAAAAATCTAACAACTTAGATTAAACCGTCATTTTTTAAAATTAAGCAAAATAAAATTCGATTTATCAAAAATGACGACTTCTTCAATTTTGCTGTTTATTTTAAATCGTAGTAGGCTAGCATTTTACCGTGAAGGAAAAGTAATATACCCTAAAAGTAGAATTTAGTGGGGTATAATCAGAAACAAAATTTAAGACGATAATATATAAAACAAATACTGGGGTTGTGCCGTCTAAAGTGAGGCACACTGTATATAACAGAAATAAGATAAAATAAAAGAAAAAATCAGAATGCAATGCTTGAGTACGAAAAAGATAAACGTAGAAGCAAATATTTGAGTAGGCTCGACGCTCATTTTAATTATGAGATACGGTTGCCTTCACACACTGAGAATATGGACGGGATGCAACTAAAAGTTTCATCAATTTTATGATTGGTGGTTGAGGACTACAAAGTCAGTGGTGGAGCAATTTTTATTATAATATGTATAATACAACAATATCAGTAGGCACTTAACCGTTGTCAATTCAGGAATGGTAAATATTGGAAGAAATAAGATACTCCAAAATCAAATTCAAGACGTAATATACAATGTATACAATATTTGGCGGATTTCAGATTTTTTATATACACTCACCGGCACGAAAAACGGAGCACTTGCATTTTTTTATTAGATTTAAAATTGTATCCCTTTGTGATGTTTTATTATTACATTTATTATACATTTAACATTATAACATGTATAATAAATGTATAATAATAAATGTAATAATAAAACATCACAAAGGGATACCATTTTAAATCTAATAAAAAAATGAAAGTGCTCCGTTTTTCGTGCCGGTGATTGTACAACTTTCATCTTTCAGAATCTATGAGAGTCGCTATTAGAAATTTAATAAATGGTTTATAAAATAGGGTTTACATCGAGGAAAACGTAGAACAATAGACGTGTGCTGATTGAGAAGACTGATATTAAAAATTTGGGAATCGGATATTTAAAACAAATAAAAGAATACCGTGAGGAAAATCGACCTATAATAATTTACGTGGATGAAACTTATGTTAATAATGGGCACACCACAACAAAATCTTGGACAGATGGAAGCATTAACGGTTTACATTCGACAATTTCCAAAGAAAAACTTTTAATAATTGTGTATGCTGGAGGATTTCATGGCTTCGTTCAAAATGGTCTCTTAATTTTCAAAAGTGGTGTGAAGACGGGAGACTATCACGATTATATGAACGGCAAATATTACGAAAAATGTGTTAAAAAAAGTCTAAATTTGCCCCAGAATTCTATAATTGTTATAGATAACGCGCCTTATCACAAGGTTCAGATCGATCCAAATTCAAATTCTAAAAAGCGAAATGTGATAGATTGGTTGCGTTTAAAGACATCTTCTTTTTACCCACCATGTTTCGACCGCAGCTATACGAAATTATTAAATTACACAAATCAGAACATATAAAATACAAATTTGATTTATTGTTGAAAAAACACAGACACACTGTATTAAAACTTACTCCTTACCATCCGGACATGAACCTAATTGAATTAATATTGGTTACGGTTACAACCAGGTTTGCTTCTCGAATATTCTTATTAACTTCGGTATTCCTCACATACAATTGACGGAAGAAGAGTTTTCAAAAGTTACAGTGGAGGATTAGTTATCACGTTTATAAAGATGAAAATAAATATCTTGAGCTCGAACACCTTTCGGCCATTCATGTGGATCTACTTATTATTAACCTTGGCAAATATAGTGATATCTCTAGCTTTGGATTTAGCAATGATGAGAGCGATTAAAATTTTTCTTGTTATTAGGTATCAGTTTCGTGACTTTTAACTTTTAATTTCGTTTCTGTACATGTTCTCCCGTTTCTTTGTGAACTTATGCATATTTACATCTGTCTTGCAGCTAACGTTTTACGAATACATACCTACAATAAATGTTTAATTCATCTGATATTTTTTTTGAAGAATTATTGTTTATGTAAAAACACTAAAATCCAATTAAGGAAAGAGCGAACTTTCTTACTTTTACTGTAAATTAATTGAATGTATCTTTTCGAATTTTAAAATTTTGAAAAGCAATTCTGAAAATCTTGAACATAATTATTGCAGTTGCTCACTTAACATTTTGCTTGACAGATAACAAGATACAATGAGATTTCCTGATTTTCGTGATGAACGCCACTGGAATTGTCATAGCAACATGGTATTTCAATTTCTCCGATTTGGTTGTCAGAAATTATCAGTATGTGATCACAACTGCATGTTAGCTAAATATGCCTACTAACATATTTTTATGGTAGTTCTCTCTTTCTTACTCAAGCGTATTGTTTTGTTTTGTTTAACCTATCTCTTTGCTATTATACAGAGTGTCCCTGAAAGACGCGCAAAAAAATCAAATAAGTCGATTTAGCTCAAATTGCCTAACTATATACAAAAGTCGACCACTGAAAAGTTGTAGCCATATAAAGATAATGAAAAATGCTGTACCGTGTCTCTTGCATGAAATTAAAATAACAAGTAGTTATCAAAACATATGTCAGAAAGTAAAACCATTAGATTATGATTTA
Organism: Agriotes lineatus; assembly: GCA_940337035.1. Lineage (NCBI taxonomy): Eukaryota > Metazoa > Arthropoda > Insecta > Coleoptera > Elateridae > Agriotes > Agriotes lineatus. The sequence goes on from CALNHX010004352.1 coordinate 67,825, forward strand.
ATAACTTTAGTTAATGCCAATTTGAAAAGATTGGCCGTAAATGGAACTACTGGGTGTTTCAGATAGCGCGCGGGCTATAGAAAAACGCAGTTTTTTTAATCAACAGAGGCGACGGTTTGGAGTAACCTAGGAGGATTCTTAAAATAACTAACGAGCCTGGGTGCCAGCCTTTACCAAATCTGTGGCTCACGTGCAAGAATACGGTTGTACAGTATTCCAGATTTTCTATGACTTTGTTTATTGTATCTGTTATGCAGTGGCATTGTTGCACTGTAGAGTTGACTTGTCAAAATCTAAATTGATGGTCTGGCTTCTAGTCTCGTGGGTTTAGATTGTCGTTTAATCTTTTGAGTAGCTTCTTCGGTTATTTTTTATAATATTGATAGGAAGGTGGCATGATAAAACATTCAATGGATCTTTCCCAAGTTTAAATAACATTACTATTTGTGACTTCAAGTTGCACAATTTACGTTACACCACGCCCATATTGCAATGCACACACTTGTGTGAAAAATGCAATCACTCATTATGAAGTTCCAAAATATGATTGGCTGTGCCGCCTAAGTGTAAAGTATTAACAATAATAACAATAAAAATATGATCTTCAAAATATGCAAGGTACTTCAATAATTAACTTCAGAAGATTGCTGTCCACTATGATATAATAAACACTATTTTGGCTAAGACGGTGATTTGTGTGATGTGCAATGGGTGTCAAGACTGGCCACCGCCTAAGGTAGAGTTCTAATAATCATGGAGGAATAAGCGCACCGAATTCAAATGGAAGCTGTATGGACACATAAACACAAAAAGATAGAACTTAAATGACCAGATAATGAATAAGCAACACACGACAGCTTATGGTCAAACAGCGTGACAGAAATTTAGAAATCCATTTAGATTTCGTGGAAATAAGAAAAGCTTGTGATGGTGTCCTAGAAAATATACTATTGGATCTATACTAAAAACAGCAGTCAAAAATCGTTACAGTTGCATATCAACACAAAAGAAATTAAGTTAATAAGTGAAATCTCAAATAACTTCAAACTTCAAAAAAGTTGCCACAGGGATGACGTCCTCCCTCTACACTTTTAAAATTGTTGCTTCATATATCTTCCGAAAATGGACAACACATATCAAGCTATGGGGCTAGAAATTGATAATAACTACCTGTATACTTTATGATTATCTAACGACCAGGTGAGTCTCGAGAAGACAAATTATTTAGTTCTAGGCAGAAGGGGAAAATTTGGACTGAAAAAAATAAATATACCGGGATTTTGTTACAACACAAAATGGTTTTTACTACAGGTTGTCAGTTTGTTACATTACAAAATCGACTTTACGATACTGACAAAACACAAAATCGGGAAATTCTCTGATCGATTGACCCAATCTCGTTAAGATGGGCTGTAACAAAGGCTGTCGGGTCATTCCGTGAAACACCTTCACCAAATGTAGAGGAAATACACCGCAAATCTATATCAACAATACACCATTACCGCAGGTTGCGGAGGTAAAATATCTCGGCATGCATCTCGACAAAGGGTTAACATGGAGGGCACACATCTGGCACAAAAGGAAACAATTGGGATAAAGTTCAGCAAACATTACTGGATGCTCGGTAGAAGATCCAAGTTGTCACTTCAAAATAAACTCTTAGTTATAAAGTTGTCTTCAAACCAATCTGGGCCTATGGCATACAGTTATGGGGGTCAGCAGCAAACAGCAATATCCAAATCATCGAAAGATTCCAGACAAAAGTGATACGTGCAATGTGTGACGCACCCTACTTCTTAAGAAACATAGACATTTTGCGCGACTTAAAAGTGGACACAGTGAAAGAAACCATCACCAAACTCAGTGAGCAATACCTAAGTAAACTGGAGTCTCATAGCAATCCCCTTGCGCTGAATTTACTCGATAACAGTTTGGACACACAAAGACTTAGCCGAGTTAAACCACTACAACTACCTCATAGATTTACTAGCAATTAAGATCACAGTTCTGACTTCCCTACTGTAATAACCTAACCACATCTCACCGCCTTCTAAGTTACTTATAGGTTTAAGTCACTGGACGTTAATCCTAACGCCTTTTTCATGTCATTTACTCACTCATGTAACAAATTTGCTTATTGTGTATACAGATCGCAAATAGTGAATAAATTAAAAAAAAAAAAATTCCGTGAAAGAAGGTTTTTTTACGAAGTTAATTAGGGCTACGATACTGTAAACGAAATTAAGATATTATATGCCAGACGCCACCATTTTCTGTCTAAATCGGAGAAAGCACAGTTGGACTCATTGAGAAAGTGGAAGAAACGAACCCAACATCCATTTTTTTTAATTAGATGAATATGCTCTATTGGATCTGAATATACACACATATTGACATATATTATAACAAAGCTGATATATGATACGACGTTAAGTCAATGTCGCTTTGGACATTTCACTTTTGATCAAAAGTCACCATACAAGTAAGCGTTTTACAGTACCTGGCGGGCACGCTCAGCAATGCAATGATGAATAAGAGGCAGTTGGAATGTCTCACCGTAAGGCTGCTTTCTTCTGCAAGGAGAAATGACAAGGGGATGCAGGGGGTGGCCTTTAAACTCCTAAGGGCTGATGCTGTGCAAGACTTGAGACTGGGACACCCGTATGCATAGTCGTTCGGCAGCGGCTCGCCGGCGACTCGCCGGAATTTCGTTATGAATAGTATGTTAGCGGCACTGTACGTCTATGTCATATTCGAGGTTAGCAGGTTAGATTTTATGTCAGTTTCTGTTAAAACTGGCGGAAAACCTAACCGAATAGCGCCCAGATGCATCCAGTTACACTGGCCATTGCTTGAGGAGATTTTCAGCACCTTCCTTGCTGACAGCGATGCTGACATTCAAATACTTAAAAGGCATGGAGGATGGCAGTCAACTAGTGTGGCTGAAGGGTATATCAAAAAAATCATTGCCAGTAGATTGAAAATTTCAGAAAAGATATTTCAACACCAAGTACTAGTGGCACCCCAAGAAGGCCATTCAGGAATGTAGATGGAGAATCATAATCGTTTTCAGGAAGAAAAATTTAATTAATTAAATCTGGTGTTATGATTTCAAATTTGAATAACTGTACTTTCAACATACCGGGTGGCCCACGAAACTTGTAGCTCCGGATATTTTCTACTGCAACCCATATAAAAACAGAGTAGATCATTATATTTTTTATCTACGACCACTACTAAAAGTAGGCCTTTTAGCGCTAGCTTGTTTCACTGAAAGTGACGTTTTATAGTTTACTGTGATTAAAGAAATCAGCTGTTTACTTTTAGCTCTAGTGCTAAAAGTGAAGTGAGGTTATAAACTACAATTTCGAACTGGAAGTGAAGTTGTAAAGTTATTCTAGTTGCTTCTTGCGTTACAGGTAAAGTGTTTTGAAATAATTAAAGCGTTATGTAATAAATACACTCAGATGTGGAGTATTAATAATTACATTTCGTAACTGACCTTGACAGCACTGGCTTCGCAAACATTCCCCCGCTCATGGTCTACTATTTATTATGACATAAATTAGAAGTGTCGTAGATGGAAACATTTGTTAAATCGATATTTATGGATTAATAACGGTAAAATTAAGGTCGTAGATAAAATATTGTATGCAACGCGTGATAAAAGTCGTTTATGCACGAGACATGTTAATTTTCATGTCTCATGCATAAACATCGACTTTTAGCACTTGTTGCATAATAGTATCATACAGTATTTTATCTACTTTGCCACTTTTTTAAGCAAAAAAATGGAATTTTTTAGTATTTTTATTATAGCATCGCTTTGTGTCTATTACGATACGCAAACGCGTATCGTAATAGCCTCAGTACGAACGCAAAGTAGATAATAGTATATTATGATACGAGTTTTATAAGAAGCATTTTGTAGCACGCACGAGCGAAGCGAGGAGTGCCCTAAAGGAGTAAGTGCTACAAAATGCTTTATAAACGAGGTATCATACAGTATTTTATCTACTTTGCCACTTTTTTAAGCAAAAAAAATGAAAATTTTTAGTATTTTTATTATAGCATCGCTTTGTGTCTATTACGATACGCAAGCGCGTATCGTAATAGCCTCAGTACGAACGCAAAGTAGATAATAGTATATTATGATACGAGTTTTATAAGAAGCATTTTGTAGCACGCACGAGCGAAGCGAGGAGTGCCCTAAAGGAGTAAGTGCTACAAAATGCTTTATAAACGAGGTATCATACAGTATTTTATCTACTTTGCCACTTTTTTAAGCAAAAAAAATGAAAATTTTTAGTATTTTTATTATAGCATCGCTTTGTGTCTATTACGATACGCAAACGCGTATCGTAATAGCCTCAGTACGAACGCAAAGTAGATAAATAGCTATTATGCATTAAAAACAGATCATGGTTGGTAAATATCAAACCAAAGAATATAGATATCTATATTCTTTGATCAAACTAAACAATATTTTCTGTATGTATTTATATTGGTTTTTGTAATATCACGCAAAATGCAAAAGTACCTGGTATATAACAATGTTCCTAATATTTAAATACATTTTTTCGACAACCGTCAACAAAAAAGAGACATTTTCGAATCGCTATCAATGCGCGAAGTTTGCCATTGTTTAACGTGTTAAAAGATGGGAAATTTATTTAAGTTACCATTGACGACGTGAAGAAAAGCATTTCGCGTACTAGATCGCGAAACAATATTGATGTTCTTGTTTGACGGTTGCAGAAATAATTTTTTGTCAAACTGTGTTTTATTAATAGTGACATTACTATATAGTAAAGTGACAGTTCTATGCACCAAAGTGTCACTTTATTAATCGATTTTGAAATTAGTAAAATAGCACATTATTATACAAAATGCGAAAAACATATTTAAATTTAGAACAAGCATAAGTGAACTTGAATCGATGATCCTAAAATAATCCGAGTAACACTACTGTATGCAATAAACGAAATTAGATTGGAAAACATAGCTGAACTTTTAATTTGGGCTTAAATTGTGCAGGAAAAATAGATGTTTGAGATACAACTGCTTTCTGCATTTTTCTGCTGTTGTATCTCAAACATATTCTCAAATTGGAATTGTTTATTTCATTTTGAAATTGTTTATTCCCATTTTGAAATTGATTAGTCCCAATTTGAAGTTGAAAAGGTATAGTTTAACACATTAGCTTAAGCAGACGAAATGTTGTAGTATACACGTTATATCTTGATCCTAATACAATTATTCAAGTTTATTCTAATGTTTTTCTAAATGTAGTTATCTCACATTTTTAGATACATACCTGTTTTAATTTCAGTCGACGAGGTATTCAATATATGCAGCTTTGATGCTTGCCGACACGTTGATCTTCATCCTTATAGCAAGATGCTGCTATACTTATGTAAATTTTGGAATGGATGAGGAAGAAGAAGAGAAGAAAAAGAAGACGATGATTAATTTTAAAATTTATATATTTCTTACTACCTCTATTAGCACATTTGCTATACAATGTAGAAATATACGCATATTTGCAGTTTTTTATTATTTAATGGTAGAGTTTAATAATAGAATAATACTTTTAATAAAGGGGGCACTTGTTACAATATCAAATGGGGTGTCGTGCAAGAATAATATCAACTTCTGCTGAAGATGAAGTACCTGATTTAGAACACAGGCCAAAACGTATATTTCAGTACAACGAGGCTATATAGAAAATAATACAGTAGAACCACCTCGGTGGCGAAGAGGGTAAAGTACCAGCCTTGCAATGTGCAAGTTGTCACTTCGAATCAGAGAAGAGGGAGACATTTTCCGCAGCCCACTGGATCTACTGTGTTCGATGATCACTCCATGTTGGGATACAATTAACGTCTCTTCTGAAGGCGGAGCTATAACGTAGAGTAATCAGACTACACACAAAACATATACACATGTGACCTTAACGTAGAACAACAGGCCCGCCTTGAAGTCTAAATGCGCTTTCCGGTCCATCCAACGTCCAACTGCAAATAATACCAGAAACAATTATAGTCCAGTCTAATGGTGCGCAAAAAGAGCGAATAGGGGAAAGTTTTGGTGGAGTTTTGAAATTCAGTTTCGATATGTTTTTTGGGTCGCTGTACACGATTATCAGGTTTGCCAACAAAAATTTTGACCGGAAACACGTTTTCTTAAGCGAAGCCAGTGTAAAAAACGAATTTTTTTTTTAGTTTTCGAGTAGTTTTAGAATTCCGTAAATGTTGAACCTATATGAAGTGAAAAAAGATAAAATTTCCTACTTTATATGTACTAGAGGTTTTTTTTCTCCGATCAATCGTTCAGCCGCGAGAGCGTCGCGAAATTATAGCCCAGTCAAATGGTAAAAAATCTGGTGTGATACACGCACACAACTTCCTTTTACAGTGATCTTATAATTGGCCAAAAATTTGATTTTAAATTTTTAAGCATTTGTGAAAAAATTTTAAAAATTACAAATTCTACAAAAACAGTGCAAAATAGAGCGTTAGGTGAAGAGACAAATTTTCTTTAAAATTTTAAGCTGAATTCAAAAATGTAATAACATACCGGGTGTTCTATTTAAAATAGGAGTTAATAAAAAAATAGAAAAAAAACAAAGAAACCCATTTTAGAAGTATTCAACTGGAAAATCACCTATCTCACATCAATACACATTAAAAATGTAGTAAAAATCAGAAGTTTGAAAAAAATCGTTAGAGCCGTTTTTGAAAAAATCGAAAAAACTGAAAAATCACAAGAGTAAATACCTACTTCCGGTTATGCGATTTTCTTCAAAAGCTTGCTGTCACATCTACCAAATACCTTAACATATTAATACAGAAAACTCACGTTTTAAACGAGTCGCAGTAAGGTCACTAAATATATAAAGGTACCGCCATTCCATTTCAAGATTTTGTTCCCCCAAATTAAAAAGGACAGAACATTGTAAGAAAGTGAGAGTGAGAGTGAGACACTAATGACAGGAACCCCAAATTAAAAGAGACAAAAGATATATGTTTGCACAGTTGGCGGTACCTTTATGATTTAGTAACGTCGCAGGTGACGACAGCGCCGCGTTGCGGTAAGGTGTGTTAAAAAGTGTCAAATGTCAGTGTTTGTGTATGATTACTGTGCTTTTATTAAGAGAAAAACGCTGGAAAACATAATGTCTGGCGGCATATGCGCTGTGTATGGGTGTTATAATGCCACTGTGAGAAATTGTTCGAAATCATTCTTCAGGTTTCCGTTAAATAAAAAAATGTACGGGACAGAATTAAAAACCAGAAAAAGCCCTGTGAAACGTAAGCTGTTTCAAAAAGAAGCTTCTGTAGTAGAAGGTGTCACTCAAGAAGTACCTTTATGTTGTTCTCCTCCCTAGTTTTATTTCCTTACTGTTTTCTAATAATAATTCGTAAGTACTAAGGTAAGTATTATTGTTATTACATGCATTCATAATTAGGTACTTCTTAAACTTTGGCCTCAGACAAATAATGCAAAACCAGAAATACAAAGATATAATTACAGAAGTTTTAGTAAGTGGGTAAATCCGACCATAGAACCAATTTGACACTGGATTATAAGAAAATTAATAAGAAATGAAGTAGTTTTCACATTATTACTATAAAGCATTAAAGTTATTTATTGTTTTGTGTTTTATTTTGCAAAATTGTAATAGATAAATAGGTAAAATTCTCGTTATTTTGACGTACCTCCACGCCGGACTGTGTAGATGCCGCTGTTTTGCGTGTCACTCCTACGCGAATGCAAACAGGCGGCGAGTTTCCTGTATTACTATATTAAGGTATTTGCATCTACATAGTACACAAAACTTACATACGAAGTTTCAACGCCATACCTCTTTTCGTTTTTGAGATATTCTGTTCACAGACACACAGACAGACAGACCAATGAAAAAAAATATGATTTTTGGGTTCAGGGGACTCTGAAACGTGAAGATCTGTTGAAAACTCAATTTAGAATTTTTGGGGTGAATCCAATACTTCCTTTATTGTAAAAGGAAGTAAACATATGAGAAAGTTTTGGACTTTTTATACTTGGTTCCTATATGTTTTATGGGTCTCTGTATGCGAATATCAGGTTTTCCAACATTTCATTTATAAAGATTCATTTTATATACGATTTTTTATTTGCGAAAAATGGATAGTTTTTGAGTTACTTTGAAATAAACTGCGATAATTCCCTTTTTTTTGCTTTTAAAACTTAACTTTGCGGCGCTCTCGCGGCTACACAATTGATCGGAAAAAAAAACCTCTAGTACATATAATGTAGGAAATGTTATTCTCTTTCATTACATATACGAGGGCGATTCAAATTTGACCTGCACTTTATTTTTTTCAGGTTGATACAAACTACAAACTAATATTATATATACCTACATCATTCTTCTAAGTAACAACCCTCCTTTAAAATACACTTGTCCCATCGCTCCGGTAGCTTCTGTATTCCCGTCGAAAAAAAATCTTCACTTCCTCATTAGAGGCAAAGCGCTGGCCTCCCAATAGTTTTTTAAGGGGTCCAAAGAGATGATAGCCATTTGGGGCCAAGTCCGGACTATATGGGGGGTAAAACAGCACTTCCCAGTTCAATTTAACGTGACAAAAAGTCATCGCTTTCATACTTGTAGGGAAGCCGGAGTTCTCTGCAAACCTGTAGTAATTTCTGCTGTTGTTCCGCGGAAATTGTTTTGAAATCCACCTGGTGCTAACTTTGTAACTATAAGCTTATCGTGGACAATAGTGTGAATACTACCAACACTGGTGTTTACAATCCCAGTAATTTCCTTTACAAATATTCACCTATTGCTCCGGATCAGCTGGTCAAATTTTTGAATGTTCCCAAGATTTACAGCAGACGCTTGACGGGTAGTATGCAGCAAAGTTCGATACTCATTCACGACCATCCTGGAAGGATTTACACCATTCAAAGACCTTCTTCAAACTGTTTATGAAATCCCTGATGAATATCAGTCGCTTTTATACCTTAATTGAAAAGAAATTTAATAATTATACTTTGTGCAACAGAATTTAACACATTGTTGCACGAAATTGTTAATACAAATGAAAGTATTGACACAATCAAGTTGTAGTGGTTTATGGCGTTAGCTAACATACCTATTTCGATGAATGGTAAACCGCTTTACAGTGTCTCTTCAATTATGTGCATAAAAAAATAAAATGCAGGTCAAATTTGAATCGCCCTCGTAGATTCAGAATTTGCGAAATTGCATAGTTTTGAGTAATTTTTGAAAAACTAAAAAAAAACGGGTTTTTTACACCGTTTTTGCTTAAAAAACGTGTTACCGGTCAAAATTATTGTTGGTAAACCCGATATTTGTGTACAGCGACCCAAAAAACATAATATAGCAACCAAATATCAAAACTCCATCAAAACTTTCCCCTAATTACCATTTGACTGGTCTACAACTTCGCGGCTGAACGATTGATCGGAGAAAAAAAAAACCTCTAGTACATATGTAGAAAATATTATCCTCTTTCATTACATATAGGATGAGCATTACGAAATTGGATAGTTTTCGAGTAATTTTAGAAAAGCTAAAAAAGATCGGTTTTCTTACACCGTTTAGCTATACAATTGTCATCCTGCTGTACTTGTATTGCTGCTTGTGCTAATTTTGTTTAATTTTGCTTTAGGGTCAATATAGCATGTTGTCAGCAACTTCTATCGTCAAATTTTGTTGATTCTAGTTTTCTTTTTCGTTGCGAAGTAAAATAAAGTACATATAGTAATCATGAAAATTGTCAGTTGCGGAAATACCCGTTTTCATGTCTTCTGATTCAGAAAATATTGTTTTCGAAGTGATGCTTGTCTGTCAGTTTGTGAATCTATGAATTTGTAAGTCTATAAGTTTGTGAGACTGTATTTTCTCTACAGTTCAGAAGGTTCAATAGTTCGACCTCAAAATTTATACTTACGCTTTCAGTATAAATTTGTGTATTTCAGTAATTTCTGGCTAAAATCAACCACCCAATGGTGGTACTTTACATCTATGCTTTTTCCTGTTTTTGCGGAAATTTTTATAATGGTTTGATATTTTTTTAATATAAACGTGTATTGTGCAATTGTCTAAAATTTTGATTTAATGAGTTTTTTGTAAAAAGTATAGATTTTGGAAAATAACGCAAAATTAGTTTTCAAACAATAGATAATGGGAATAAACTTTTTTGAACAGTGTTAAATATTACGAACTTCTCGATAAGTTTTGTTAAAACGTTTTTGTAAGTATTATAGTTTTTTAAAAAATCGCAAAATTTACTTTTTACAAGCAGTAGAGAAGTTTATTTATTTATTTATTTATTTACAGTTTTGGCCGGGTCAACAGATGGTCTACACAAAAGTAGCCATCCAATTATAGACCGGCACGGATAATACATATAAAAATGAAACTATAAATCACCAAAATAAAAAAAAACAGAGGAGAGATTAAATACAAAATTAAAAATTGTACCCTAAATATAAACTATAGTAACTCATGGTGTACACTTTTTAACTAAAAATTTAAAAATAAATAAATTATTACTTAAAACTTAAGACAAGAAAGAATACCAGAAAACAAAGATACAAATTACAAAAAAACAAAAATTACAAAATTGCAAAAAAAAGATGGATGAAGATGCAAAGATTAAAGCAATGTTATGTGTTGGTATTATTACTGTAAGAATTTAGGAAATAAGCGGCGATTGATCTTGCAATTGCTTCAATAGATTCAGCAAACGTGTCAATACCCTCCTGTCCCACAAAGTTATAAGTTCTGACGAGCCTAACCGAGGGAGAGTTTATCGAAAAATTTGTGTTACACTGATCGTGCCAGAAGAATAACGAATTCCGCACAGAATATAATGGAATTTTAATAAAAAATCGTGATATGATTGAGGAATCATTGTAAAAGCCATTAATGAATTTGAACAGTTCTTTAATATCTAGTAGTGTCCTTCTATGTTCCAGCATATTAAAATATAACAACTTTCCTGTGTAACTAAGTTTCAAGTTTAATTTAAAAGAGACAACTTTTAGAAAACGTTTTTGAACCATTTCAATTCTATTTATGTGAGTATGATAAAAAGGGTTCCATATGAAGCTACAATATTCCAGATGTGAGCGGACATGCGCGTAGTACAATATTTTTAATGTATTAGGATTGCGGAAATTCTTAGTTACTCGAAATATAAATCTCAACATCTTATTACCTTTACAAACAATTTGTTCAATATGCTTATTAAAAGTAAAGTCGGTGAAAATAACGCCCAAATCACGTATAAAAGCAACATCGCTCAGAACTGTATTGTCTATTCTGTAATCAAAATTAATTGTTCTTTTGATTCGACTAAATGATATTTTATTACATTTCTGCACGTTTAAAAACATTTTATTTTTGTTACACCAATCACTGAGATAATTCAGATCTTGCTGTAAAACATTACAATCTTGCGAGGATTTAATTTCTCTGAACAATTTTAAATCATCAGCATGTAACAGAAAAGACGATTTGAAGTTAAAAGACAGGTCGTTTATAAAAGCCATGAATAAAGTTGGTCCAAGGTGCGAGCCCTGTGGCACGCCAGAACTGATTTCAATGGTATCCGACTTAAAACCCTTTGTAACAACACATTGTTTTCTACCAACCAGATACGACCGAAACCAGTGAAGCAACGTACCTGACACTCCAAAGCCTGAGAGTTTTTGTATAAGTATGGAATTATTAACTTTATCAAAGGCTTTGGAGAAATCAGTATACACAGCATCAACCTGGGATCTTTTGTTCATGGCTCCGCATATGAATTCTGAATAATTAAACAAGTTAGTAGAAACTGATTTACGTGGCAAAAATCCATGCTGGTTTGGCGAGATAAAGTTTTGGATGTGATTAAGTAATATTTTATTTATAAGTGATTCTAAGATTTTTCCGAAAATTGACAATTTGGATATTGGACGATAATTACAGACGTTAGCTTTATCACCCGATTTAAAAATTGGGGTAACGTAAGCCAATTTCCAGTAATCTGGAAAAACTCCTTCGCGGAGTGATTTATTAAAAAGCAAACTTAATGGGTACGAAAGAGAATGAGCACACATTTTGACAAAAAATGGGTCTATACCGTCAGGCCCTCTCGACTTATTTATTTTGATATTTGCTAACAGATTTTCTATGCCAGAAACTTCGCACGTAATTGTACTTAAGTTGTTATGAGTTGGGTAATCGTGGACATTGTAACTGACTTGTACGCTGTTTTCGTAAACTGATTTAAAATCATCTAAAAAGACGTTAGCGCACTTAGTGGGGTCATCTGCTTGCACATCGTTAAAATAAATCGATTTTGGCACAGACGTATCTGCTCTGTTCTCTTTTACGAAAGACCAAAACTGCTTCGGGTTTTGCTTAATATTCTCTTCGGAAGTTTGTATGTAATTTTTATGGCATTCAGAGACTAGTGTTTTTATTTTTTGCGCAGAGAAGAAAATATCAAATAATCGGAGGCAGATTTGTATATTTTATATCTTTTTCTAATTTTATTTTTCCGTTTGATTAGGTTAATGAGTTTGGAAGAAAACCATATTGGATATGAAATATTTTGATTGCGTTTTACCGGCACGTAGTTTTTAATAAGGTCGTTTAATATTGAGTAAAATTTGTGCGTTACTAAGTTTATATTTAAATGATTCAGGCTACACGACCAGTTTACAACTGTCAGCTGTTCATTAATGACTGTATAATTTGCTTTTTCGTACACTAGCATTGAAAGAGCTACTTTGCCGTACAATTTATTAATCAGAAAGTTGCACTTTGCGGTATTCGTACGGCAAAGTAGTATTTTGCGGTATTCGTACGGCAAAGTAGCACTTTGCCGTACGTTTCCTTAGTTACAACACATATAATATTACATTACATTAATATTACTCTACTTATTTGCTATATACGAGAATAAATTTAGTATTCCGTTTTGTATGCTAGTGTACGAAAAAATATTGTACGAAACTCGTATGAAAGTGGCTTTTCCATACTCGTCTCGAAATTCCGGACTCGGCCTAACGGCCTCTTCCGGAAACATCTCACTCGTACTGAAAAGCTCCACTTTCTATACTTGTTACGTAAATTACTATTACGGTACTGATATTTGAGTATTGATCTTTCATCTGATTTGAGAGCAGTGTTATTCAGTGAGAATTCAATGAGAAGAGGAGGATGTAGGATGTCGATTGCGGATAATGAAAAATCGCTAATATCTGACACAATCAAGTGCAAATCTGAGAAAGCTAAGTCAAGAATACGCCCGTAAGAGTTTAAAAATCCATTAAATTGAGTTAAATTTATAAGATATAAGCAGTCAATTACACTAGCACTAACATTTGAATGACTGGCAATATAATCCACGCTGTGATCATTTTTTACTAACCATTCAATGTCAGGCAAATTATAATTTCCCAATACTATAAACTTTGAATCCACAGCCTGGAAATAACAGTTTTGGATATTATTTAAATGACTTTCGTATACGGCAGTGGGCGAACCTAATTACGATGTTTTTGGGTTTGTTCGAGGTATGGTTAAACTTTGCAACACGATGGCAAACTTCAATGTCCTCATTTTTTATATCGCATTCCAAAACAGAAGATATTTTTAGAATTAAATTTGAAATACTTTCGTTTGAGGTTTCCGGGACTCCTTGCAACTCCAAATTGTTTAGCCGGGAGCGTTGCTCTAGGTGATTAAGCCTCTCCATAATTTCAGACATATCGGTCTTCAATTTATTGTTTTCTTGGGCAAGATCATCAACAAGTTTGATTGACTGAATCAAGGAGATCCGACTGCTGTTGTCTTACGGCGGCTAGTTCGAGATGTACCTGTTTTACTGCACTCATTACGTCACTTGGCGTTACTGATTGGCTTGATGAGTCTATGATTGGTAGCACATCAGAGTTAGGAAAATTTGTTTGGCTGCAACGTTTGCATTTCCAAGAAATACCGGTGTTTGATAAAATATCAGGAGATCACTTGACACATGCAAAGTGGAAAAGTTGTTTGCATGAACCCGAACACGGAATGGTATCTCTTTTCTTCCTATCAGCAGATTGTCTGCATACAGCGCAGTCAGGCATTTTCCTAGTTACTACTAGTTATTGAGGCACAGAACAGAAAACTCTTAGTTATCACTCTCACTAAAAACAGATTCACAGAGGCGTTACTTGCCTACGTTTCCAGAGCAACTTCAGAAAACGTCTTGCAAGTACGGTGACTTACACTAAACTGTGTGATCACATCTATTTTTTTTCAGCTAATTCAGTAAACTAATCCAAACTAATCGTCAAAACTTTAGGAACCTGTCCCATTATTCAGGAGCCACATATGTGTCTGCTACATTATAACATCTTCGTCTTTCTTAGGCTATTAGCCTCAGGGCCGTTCCTAGCTTCTTGGCCGCCTGCGTGAAAAATAAAATAGCCGCCCCCCCCCTCCAAGCAATTAAAAAATATATTTAAGTTAAAAAAATTATTAATAACAATTTTATAAAATAAAATAAAAAAGAAATACTCCTATAAAATAAAATTGTACAAATACAAAAAAAAACAAAACAAATACAAAGTTTAATATCTTAGAATTTAGCTTTTCTAGCTTTGACAGACGCAAAAGTGGTCACAAGGTTCTTGACATCAATTGCTTCTGCCAAGTCTCTCTCTATAGATATAATAGAAAGATCTGACAATCTTTCTTGCTTCATGGCCGAGCGTAAAAAGTTTTTAATTATTTTTAATTTTGAAAAAGACCTTTCTGCTGACGCAACTGAGACAGGTAAAGTCAGTAGAAGTCTTAATGCAATTGCTGTATTTGGGAAAGTCGCAAGTAAATTATTTGTAACAATGTAGTTGAGAATTTTAGATGGTGTTTCAAAAGATTGGAAATGTAATTTTAAATTTTTTTATTCATCACTTAATTCTACGGCGTTTACATCAGACTCTTTTCTGACAGTGTCTTCTAATTTTAAGGATAAATCTGTACAGTGTTTTTTCATTGAATTATCGTCCATAATAGGAAATTCATAAATCACTTTGAAATTGTCACTGTAACGTTGTAATTGTTCAAAACGTTCCTGTATAGATACTTTGGCGGTATCCAAAATAGTAAAATAAAAATTAATCTTACAATTCAACTTTGGGTCAAGTATAGGCTCATCAGGGGTTTCATAATAAAATTGTCTTTTTTTTCGACGTGGACGAATTATATTAGTTGGGGGAAATTCCGTTGCTACATCAAGTTCTTCTGTAGCAAGTATTTTGGCCTCTTCTATAAACGCTTCAAAACTGTGGTCATTTCTTTTCTGTTCCAAATAATCTACTAAATTTTTTAACGCATTTGAACAATCTTTTAGATTTGTATTCACACCTTGAAGCATCTTACTGACGGAATTAATTTTAGACAGAACATCATGCCAAATAATTACAGAACAAACGAATTTAAAACTATTAATTTTTAAGGCCAATGCTTGGGCTTCTAGACTATCATAAATTTTCCCTAATTGATATCGCAGAGGTGTAATAGCTTTTATTCGCAATCACATTGTAATGTGTCAATTTCATGACATGTCAACAGCTGGGAACTAGATGGTTACTTGAAACTAGCCAGGAAATTATTACATACCCCGAAAAATATTACATACCTGAAGAGTGGGGTGTTTCCATGGTAACAAAACATTGAGTCCGTTGTTTTCATGGTAACAAAAATATTAGTTACATCAAGATATCTATTATTCAGAATTCAATTGTAGTTATTTTTAAAATTAGATGATTGCAAATAAAATAGTATACATACCACGGTGGAAAGTTTCATCCCTGTCTCGAGATAAAGTTAACCTCGACGCTGCGCGTCTCGGTAAACTACCTAATCTCTTGACAGTAATGAAACACTTCCCACCTCGGTATGTAATATACTATAATTCTACTTTCCCACCTAGTTGAGCTAACAGCTTTTAATGTGAAATTTGGTACATTAGTTTTAAGTACATTCCATCTATATGGCCAAGAAGAAAAATATGTATATAATTCTTGTGTAAGATTAAAGAACTCCGATGTTTGCAAGGTAACATTGGCAGAATCATTAACCACTAGATTTAGGGTATGAGCAGCACAAGGTACAAACATTGCTCGAGGATTGATATTTAAAATTCGGCGTTGCAATCCTACATGTTGTAGATATCCATATTAAAATCTTTCAAAAGTTTTATTACAAAATCGTATAAACCCTCACCAGTCACATCAATAATAGGAAAAAATCCGAGAAAATGTTCACAAATTTTAATTTGTTTATTATCATCTATTATAACAAATCGAACAACGAATGAAATTTGTTCGGTATGACTTGAGTCTGGGGTTGAATCTAGAATAATTGAATAATATTTTGCTTTTGACAATAACTCCCTAATTTGTTCTCTGATTTTATTTGCTGTAAGTGAGATCAATTCATTTTGTAATCTATTTCCTAAATAATGAGGCATAAGTTTATGTGAAATTTTACTGATTTGAATATTTTTTAGATGTTCCGAAAGAACTGCATCAAATTTTGCAAATGTTTCAACCGTCTTCAAAAAGTTTCCATTGTTTGATTCGAAAAATTTATTGGATGACCCACTAAATGCTAAACACTTTCCTGCCAATAATATAATTGCAACAATACGTTCTAAAACATTACACTAATATTGTTGTTTCAAATTAAAAATACGTTGTTCTTGGTGATCGATTGTTGTGTAAGTACTCAATCTTTTTTCTAATTCAGTCCATAATTTATAATTTTGAATATGATCAGTTGATCGTTCGTGTCTGGATAAATTATTAGAAAGATGTTTCCAATCTGAAAAACCAGCATCTGTTAACTCAGTGGTCGCCAACCTCTTCAATGTGTTGAGCTACTTGTTAATTTTGGAATAAACAGCGAGCTACCCACACGGAAGCCACGTAACGCAACGTAAATGAAATAATCCACAGTTAATTTATCATTATATGTATTTATTTTACTATTTATTTAACTGGTAATACATAATACATAGGTACTAATAATAACTACATTCCTACCTACCAAACGAAGTTGTTTGAAAAATAAACACAAACTTTTATCCAGCCACAACGGCATGTCACGTAAGATTTAAAAATAGTTAATAATAACAACAAAAAAGTAACGCACTATCATGAACATAAACATTGAAAAATAAAAAAGCACGTTCAATGAGAAGGCTGACACTCAGACTCATCGATAATTTTTTAAATGTTTGCAGTATAATTTGATACAGCCATTCGAATACAATTATCCAAATGTTCATCTGTAAGTCGATTGCGATATTTGTTCTTAATAAACTTCATATTGGAAAAAGAAGATTCACACAAATAGGTTGAACTGAATAATGCTTTCACTTTCAAGGCAACACGGCATAGAACTGAATATTTGTCTTTACTTACAATAGGCCAGATACATTTGGTACTTGAAACTAACGATTTTAAGGCTAAATCATTTTGAAAATCAATTACTTCCATTTCTGTTGCAGCGATGTCTTCGCCAAAGTTCTGCATAACACAAGTTGCAAACTGTTGGATATCAATTTCTATAAAGGGTGAAACAACAAACTGCGCTACTAAAGCCATTTCGTTGAAATCCTTAAAACGATTTTTGAAGTTATTCTTCAGGGTAGAAACTATTTCTACATGATATTTGCTGTCATAGGGTTCTAATGGATTTTGAGATATTTTTTCTGAAAGAATAGGAAAATGCTTGGCATCGCTGTTAATTAGGTTTTGTTCCCAAAACTCCAGCTTTTTGATAAATGCTTTTATATCAGAAATCATTTCTGCTAGTTCTTTGTCTCTCCCCTGAAGCTGCAAATTAAGTTCGTTTAATTTCTCGTTAATGTCCACGAGAAAACCAAAATCTCTAAGCCAGATTGAATTTTCTAGTTCCGGAGTCGGTTCATCGCGTTTTTTGAAAAATTGAACTATGCCAGATAGGACATCATTAAAACGTTTCAGCACCCGTCCTCTACTTAACCATCGGACTTCAGAGTGAAGGAGTAGGTCCCCGTATTGACAGTCAACTTCATCGGCCAAGGTTTTGAATAATCTTCTTTGTAACGCTTGAGCTCTAATCTTGTTCACAATTTTTACCACCAGTTTCATAACGTTGTTTAGTTTCAGGAAATTTCCACATAATGCTTCCTGATGGATAATGCAGTGGTAAGAGAGAAATTGCGGAAAAGTTTCATCTTTACGACATAACGCCACCAGACCCTTATCAAAACCCACCATAGCTGGAGCGCCATCGGTTGTCAAGCCTACCATTTTCGATATTGGAATTTTCTCGGAAGAAATAATATTTTTTAAATGAGAAAACAACTCCTGTCCAGTAGTGTGTCCTTTCAGTGAAATAAACTTCAAAAGATCTTCTTTAATCGTAAAATCACTAAAAACCATCCTGACGAACACGGCCATCTGGACAGTGTCAACGACATCTGTTGATTCATCCAGTTGAAGTGAAAAATAAACACAGTTATCTAAGTCAGTTCTTAACTGTAAAAAAATATCATTGCTCATTACTTCTACACGTCTCATCACTGTATTAGCAGAAAGTTGCATAGATTTTATAGCTGAAACTATCTCGTCTTTGTTTCTAAAGTTGGCAAATAACGAGTCAGCAGCTTCTAAAAACGCCTGTTTTATCATTTCCCCGTCTTCATAAGGTTTCTTTTTTTGTGCAATTATCTGGGACACACGGTACGATGCTTCAGTTGCAGCCTTATTTTTGTCGATTGTTCTTAAAAATATTGATTGTTGTCCAATTAACTGCTTTTTTAACTGTTTCAGTTTCTCCTTTCTGGCGGCAGAATGTAGTGGGAATGATTTTTCAAAATTAGAATGTACAGTTTTATGATGTCTCTCAATATTTCCTTTTTTAGCAACGGAGACCGAAGTATTACATAACAAACACACATTTTTATCTTTAACTTCTGTAAAAAAGTATTGTTCTTCCCATTCCGAATGAAAGTGGTATGTCTTTACCTTCTTACAACTGCTTGCCATAATATTATTTTTTGTTGTTCACTAGTAACCCAACCGCTGGACGTTGGTTACGCGTTCAGTTTTAAACGAAGCGCAATGTCGCCGCGCCGTGCGTATTTATCCCGTTCAAAGCAATCCAGATCGTTCTCGAACACTAACGCACTGGTCCGGCTGGTCGGTTCTAGCCGATTCTAGCTTGATGGCGTCAGCGGCAGATCGCTCGCCGCAACGTTGCCGCTGTTTATGTTTAATATTATGACAATTAGATTTTTTTGTGGAATTTTAGGAAGCTTCTCTGATTTTGTATTTTTTAAATTAAAATCGTTGTGAGAGCTACTAGAATTGCCCCCGCGAGCTACCGGTAGCTCGCGATCGACAGGTTGGCGACCACTGTAGTTAACTGAATATTTTTGATCCCAAAAATTTTGCAACAAAAGCAAAAAACGCAATTTAACTTAATGGAATAAATTAGCCACATACGAGGTATTTTTTCACCATTTGCTAATGTTCGTGTATAATAATGAACCGAAAAGCGCCCTTGTTCTGTTAAATTAAATGAAAAATTTTTTACTTGTGTAGGTCCCATTTTTACTAATACTTCAATTGTTGAATTATCAAGTGATTTAGGCCATGAAGCTGGATCTTCTAAACTCCCACTTTCAATGTCCTCTGGTTCTTCTGGAGTACAAGACTCTGCCGAAGTCGATAGAATCTGTGGCTCTATGGGGACGACTTACTGACTGTCAGGCGTTGAAACAAAAGGATCTCCAGACGTGCTTCCACTTTCTTCCTCTGCTCCAGGAGTTTTCAAAAATTGTTCTATAGAGCCCCGCAACTTCTCTTTTTCAGTTTCTTTAGACAGTTGTCTTTTTCTGTAAGCGGCTCCAGAGAGTCTTTTAGTTCGTCGTCGTTCCGAGCTTGACATCTGAATAAATTTAAAAAAGTTTTGTTTTAATTTACTTCTAGATTACAGTCTTAATAGACTATCAAAGCAGCTATTACGTGAAAATCATATAAATTAAAAAAACGTATATCAATAGCTTACCTTTAATAACCAGGCTCTACAACACACGTTTTATTATGATGAAGTATGATAGAAGTAACTGAGTAATATAGATCTTTAATCAGTACCACAATATTTTATTTCCATATAAGGGCACAAAAATAACAATGGGTCTCAGTATTTTACACCTACATATTGCTTCCACCATTCACAAATGAAGGAATTTTTTAGTCGGGTGATATTTATACCCTCGGTAAAATACGTCACCCGGGGATTTACTTGAATTAGTACGAACCAATTCGGAACTCCTATCTTAGTTTTTTGTCGTATTTTGGACATTGGTTGATTCTTCTTCTTCAGGTGCCGTCTTCATTCAATGAAGGTTGGCGACAATTTCGGCATACTTGTTGCGGTCTAGGGTTGTATGAATTAAAGATGATGTGTTCATACCAGTCCAGTCGCGTATATTTTTCAGCCATGAATGTTGTCTGCGGCCAGGACCACGTTTTCCTTCGATTTTGCCTTCGATGATCAGTTTCAGGATATCATACTTGTTGTTACGGTAAATGTGGCCCAGATAAGCGGTCTTTCTTCGCTTTATTGTAATAAGTAGCTCCCTCTCCATTCCCATACGTCTAAGCACTTCCTCGTTAGATATATGTTGAGTCCATGATATTTTTAATAATCTGCGGAAGATCCACATTTCAAAAGCCTCCAGTCTGTTCATGGTATTAACTTTGAGTGTCCATGTTTCTGCTCCATACAAGAGGACTGAATGTACGTATGCCTTCACGAAACGGTATCTCAGTTTTAAGTTCAGAGTTGGGTTACACAGTAGGTTTCTCATCTTTAGAAATGTGGCTCTGGCTTGTTCTATACGTGATCTCACTTCGATGTCCGGGTCTACGTTTGTCGTTATGCAGCTGCCAAGATATTTAAATCTGTCAACTTTCTCTATTGCGGTGCCATAAATATTTATATTCAGTTGTGGGTTTGGAAGTCTTGTTATGGCCATTATTTTTGTTTTTCTTACATTAATTTTCATGCCTAGTTGATCCCCTACTTCTACAACTTTGTTGATTAGGCGTTGAAGGGCTTCTGGATTGTCCGCAATGATAACTGTGTCGTCTGCATACCGTATATTGTTTAATGTTCTGCCGTTAATTTTTATTCCATCCTTGTCGTCGCCTATGGCTTGGTTAAATATGTGTTCGGAGTACATATTAAACAGTAATGGCGACAGAACACAACCTTGTCGTACCCCCTTTTCTATACATACAGGTTCCGATGCCATTTGTCCATGTCTAATTGTGGCTTCTTGGTTCCAATACAGATTTCTAATAAACTCGATATCCTGTCTGTCTAATCCCTTTCTCTGTAGTAACGTCAGAAGGACATTGTGATTGACTCGGTCGAAGGCTTTTTCGTAGTCTATGAAACAAACATAGACATCTTTCCTCATGTCTCGACATTTCTGGAAAAGTATTGATAAGCTGGCCAGTGCTCCCTTGTTCCTAGACCTTCACGAAATCCAAATTGGGTATCGCTTTGATCGACTTCACATTTGTGGTAGATTCTAGCTTGAATAATTTTAAGCAAGATTTTAAGCACTTGGCTCATCAAGCTTATTAGTCTAAATTCATCACATTTTTTGGCATTTGATTTTTTAGGGAGAGGAATAAATACAGAAGTTAGCCAGTCTTTTGGGATATTACCTGTTTCATGGACTCTCTGTAGCAACTGGACCAGTGGGTCCAGGTTTTCTCCTTCTAACAGTTTTAGCATTTCTATGTGAATTTCGTCCGGACCCGTTGCTTTCCCGTTTTTACTGAGTTTAAGTGCTTTCATTACCTCTGATTTTAGAATTTTTGGGGCCTGTTCACAATCATTATTTCTATCGTATGTACGTGGAGTATCGCTAGCGAATGTCGTCCGTATATATGTTTGCCATACTTTTAATAGTTCCTGTTCTTCTGTTACTATTTCGTTGTTTTCATTTAGTATGCCTAATACGGGTTGGTTTTTGTTTGAATGTGTTACTTCTTTTATTTTCCTATGAACTCCGTGGCTGTCATGTTTATTCTGAAGAAGCTCAATTTCTTCGCATCTTTCTTTCATCCACCTTTCTTTTGCTATTCTGATTTTCTTTCTTATTTCCCTATTTATTTCTTTGTACTTTTCAATGTTTTTATTCTTATGCACTCTCCGGTTGTCCATCATCAGTAAAATTTCCTCTGTTACCCATTCTTTCTTGGTCTTTGGCTTGGAATATCCTATTTCTTCTTGTTCTGCTTTAACTACTGCATGTTTAATCCGATCCCAGACATTTTCTGTATTCGTATCAGATGTTGTAGTTGACTTTATTGTTGCGAAGTCTTCATTTATTCGTTTTTTTGCCTTTGTCTGTGTATCTTGGTCTTTAAGTCTTGTCACGTCAATAATTTTTTTGTAACTCTTTTTCAGTTCTTTTAATTTCACATCTACATGACCTACCACAGGATTGTGGTCTGAGCCTATGTCCGCCCCAGGGTATGCTTTTATCCCTTTTATTCCGTTCTTAAATCTGCTTCTGATTAGGACATAATCTATTTGGTTGCGAACGATGTTATCTGGACGATGCTGGGGCGATTGCCATGTATACAAACGCCTTTCTGGTAGTTTAAACATTGTATTTGTAATCACAAAATCCTCTTCTTGACAGAATTGTATTAGCTTGTCTCCCCTATTATTGCGTTCTCCCAAACCGTATTTACCGACGATTTTATCTACTTCAATGTTGCCAACCTTCGCATTGAAATCACCCATTATTATAGTAGTTTCATTGTTTTTGGTATATCCAAGTAGTTCCTTTATTTCTTTATAAAATGTTTCCACTTCTCCATCGGGTTTATCCGCTGTCGGAGCATAGCACTGAATTATATTTATGTTTGTAGGTTGGGCTTTTAGTTTGATGAACATTGTTCTATCTGAGAGGGGAATGAAGCTAGTTACACTCTGACTTGTTTTATTGTCCAATAAGATACCGACTCCATTAGGATGTGTTCTTTTGTCATTGCCTGAGTAGTACAGTGTTGTTTTGTTGTTTAGACATTTTCCACTTCCGGGCCATCGAATTTCACTTAAGCCTAGGATGTTGATTTTAAGTCTGTACATTTCCCTAATGGTGTTGTCTAATTTTCCTGCCATGAATAGACTTCTTACATTCCAGGTGCCGATTTTGCGGGTTCTGATTGTATTGTTTTTTACTCTCGTATGGGTGCGGGAGTTTACCATATTTAGAGCCTTATTTGATCTTGTGCTTTCATTGGCTTTACAGGGATTTCGCAGGTTGACGACCTGGGAGGCCCTGTAGTCTATTTGTGAGTTTCCTCCCCTGCCGGATCTTGTGTTCCGTACATCATGATCAGTAACTTCTACTAGTATGTTTGATGCCATCATTGTTGTACTAGGGATGTCCATGGGGACCTTTAATGAAGTGGTTTCCCCTTGCCTTCTTCATTCTCATGCCGTTGACTGTTTTCAGTTCATCCGCCTTATGGAGCGATTTCTCACTCCACGGACAAGGGAGTGCCCTAACCCCAGTTTACTCATCCACCCTCTCATGCAGAGACTGTTGGAAAAACTGGAGGGATCTGCTTATACCGGCAGATATTCGGACGTCAGTAGTCAGTCCGCCCCGGGTATTTTATTATCCCGGTACCCACCATATCTGGTAAGCATCCCCCTATCCGCCACCCGGGGAGGCGCCCGATGGGGGACTAGCAACCCCACACGGGATTGGTTGATAGAGGGTGCTAATTATTTGAAAGGGAAAAATGAAAACACAAATTATTGGTAATAGTTTCAAATTTATTATTGATTTTGTGTTAAAATATCTGTAATAAACGCAAAAAACAAAAATTGGGATTTCGACTAACAATAAAGTGGTGTTTGCTTTTTGTTCGTGGTTTGCATTTTTCAGAGATGTTTTATTCTCAAATTACTTATTTTTTTTAATTTAAATTTTTATAAAATCGGTTTCGAGCGGCCGCCCCTTGCAATCGGCCGCCTGCGTGATTATTCTTCGTAGTACTTTCATATCTGCGACTTCACCTTGTTGCTTTCTTTTGCTCGTGTCTTGTCTTGTGTCTGCCGCATAAGATATAATGGGTCCCACGACACTTTTGTATATTCTACATTTTGTTTCTTGTTCGATGTACTTGTTGTTCCATATAATACCGTTCAAACAGTCTGCAACTCTAGTGGCCCTTATTATCTGATCCTTGGTTTCCTTTTCTATTTGACCATTGCTATTCAACAGCACCCCCAAGTATTTAATTTCCATAAGTTGTTCTATAATTACTATTTCTATCTCTAATTTACATCTCAATGCATCTTTAGTGATCGTCATTGTTTTTGTTTTTGTGTTAGATATATTCATATTAAACTCCTTGCATATTTTTGAAATCGATACAGTAATCTCTGCAAATCGTCCTCATTTTCTGGCACTAGTATGGCGTCGTCTGCATATGCTGTTATATTAAATTTGTTTCTACCCATTCTATAGGCTTTCAGGTTCTTAATTCCTTTTATTAGTTCGTCCATTATCATATTAAACAACAGAGGACTTAATGAATCTCCCTGTCTTATCCCTTTACTCATTTCTATTGGTTCCGTTGTTTCACCGTTGCACTTTATCTTCATTTTGCTGCCAGTATATATTTCTTGTATTAATTTTATGAGATCGACTGTAATTTTTCTTTGTTGTAACACTTTAACGAAGTCCTGTAATCTGACTTTATCAAAGGCTTTCTGCAAATCGATACAGCACATATATTAAGTTCTATTAAATTCAATCGCTTTCTCTATTATTTGTCTCACTACAAATATTGCATCAACACAGGACCTTCCTTTGCAAAACCCTTGCTACTACACTATAACGAAGCAACAAATTTAGAAACAAAATGTTTAGGAAATAACCTTTTAGTTCTGCTGTTAAAGACTGTGACGTTTGACTGTAGAAATTAGTAAGTATTAGTCGAAAAAACAACTTAATTTATTTTCTTGTACTGCGATTCATAGGTTCTGAGCAAACAGTACGATGCACCACACGTTCGTATAATAATAATAATAATGATAATAATTGATTACATTTCATCAGACCATCGTTCTTGTTCTTTTTATAAAGATTAATATTATTTTTGATATATAATAAGCATTTTTGGTTATACATATACGCAGGAAAAAGATGTTTAACATCTCTTTATTAGTAATCAAGAAACAACGCATTACATAATTTTCAATAAGTTAATTGTGTGGTTACAATAAAGCACAATTATGTATTTCATCGCAATTAAAAATGATTATGTCTGCTTATTTACATTTTTTATTTTAGCTCGATAACCGATAATATATTCTTAAAAAAGGTAAGAGGTAGTATTTGGAGTTTTTGTTTGAGTGTTTAAAAAAGTACTCGTTGAAAAATAATAAAATTAGTGGTGTATAATTTTCTAATTACAAAATGTAATATGATTACCCACATGCACGCTTCTCTAGCACTTGAAAATTTTTGAAAGATACCGCAAGCTAGCTCGTAGTAACCCATGTAAGTACACCAAATTTGAATAGAATATATCTATTAGCTTTAAAAATGTCCTTAATTTACAATTTTGTTTCCACTTCTTTAACACCCTGTATTTTGAAAAGGAAGCAATTCAGGAAACATGTTTATAGGAACTTTTCTTTTTAAAATAAGCCATAGATTATCATATATAATGCAACTAGTGGGTTCTTGATTATCAAATAATCCTTTCTGTTTACACGAGATATTTTTTTTGGCAATCACGCGAGTTCTTCGGACAAGTCCGAAGGACTCGCGTGATTGCCTAAAACAATAGATCGAGTGGAAACAAAAACGATTTGATAATCAAGAAGACACGATTTGCATTCGGGTAGATTATATCACGAGTCAATAAACACCGTTTGAACAGTTTATTTATAAATACTAAAAGTACAGCTAATGTGGTTGTTATAATTGTACCGACAGCAGATAACGCAATGTTTGTGTATAATCACCTTTAAGTTTGATGACTTACTTAGGAAACACCCTGTATATAGCAGCAACCATCAACATATTTAGTTTTTTAAAGAGATTTCTACAATGGAACCTGGTTGATTTGAAACAAATTGTGAGGAGAATTGTTTTTTACAATTTCCTGGAAACGAGGTGCATTTTCCCGGCATAATATACCATACCTAATTTAAAACTGAATTTACAAAGACGTTAGCACCTCAGTACTAACAAAATTTCTTAATTGCCAGAGCATAAAGGTATATGTTGTCAATCTGCTGCTTATATAACGATTTTGAACATTCCGTGTTAAATGGGCGTAATATAAACTCCCAATAATTTAAAACAGAATTTGAAATTATACTTTTTTCTATTACTTTTTGCTAATAAGCTTTAGTCAATATTTTTAGTAGACAAAGAAAGTAAATTTGTGTTTACTGAATTTAGGATAAAACCACTATTTGAGCAGTAACACTGCATTTTAGTAGCACATGCATTTGCCTCTAAGCTAAAAGTTTGTGTATTTTGTTACAACACAGGAAGTGTTGTCGGCGAACAGAGAAAGAAATTTTAATTTTTTGTGATCGACAATATCATTAATGAAGATTATAAACAAAAGGGGCCCCAAAACATTCCCTCGGGGTAGACCTACACTTATGTTTTTTTGATCACAGCTAAACTGATTACCTTCTATTTTTAAAACAACCTTTTAAGAACGGTTTGTAAAATCGGATACTAGTCAGCTTTCAGCTGTTCCTCTATTCCACAATTTTGCAGTTTTTAATCAAAATGTCGTGATGTACAAGCTCGAAAGCACGTGTCAAATCGACAGAAACACCAGCTACCTTTAAGTTCGAATCTAATTAAGACATTATAGGTATAGTTAATTATACATACAATTGCAACTTCTGTTGATCTGTTTCCTAGAAACCCAAATTGTATGGTTGTTAAATTTTTTTAAAATTTTATTAACACCTATTGTGCTTACACTATTAAAACTGGTCTGCGAGATCAACCATTAATTTACGTCAGATAAATCTTAAAACTAAATATAAACCGTTCAATAGTTATTTGTCAGATAGGAGGCCATGTTAGGGTGATGAATTTCACCCTGTAAATATGCTGTCAGTCGTTAAGAAAAGTTAGGTTATGCCCATTTTATACAAAATGATAATTTTATGTTAATGTACAAAACGTGGTTGCCAGATTTGGTTTTGGATTTTGTGCCACTTTTATTATTGGTTAAGATAAATTTCATGAAAGACAACTTGCTGATTCTGAATACGTGTCATACTTTGTTGAGTAGGATAATGGTATCATGAAAGTCGTTTTTTATTGTAATTATAAATTGTATACAATAGTATATTATGTAATGAGTGTATAATGTAGGCCAGTTTTATTAAAAGGCCGCCGAAACGACTTTTTAAAAAACGTTTATTTTTATTTTACAATGAAATATAACGTTGGAAGCACACAGCTAGCTGCCGGAAAATATCTTACATCTAGCTATGATACGAACACACTGGAACTTATCGACTGAGTGGAGCTTAATTAAAAGATGCAAACTACTTGTATATATACTATGTCTAATCAGCTAAGATAAGCGTTATCTCCAAAAGGGAGCGTGAGACAGGAAGCCACGTGCGTTCAAGGTTTGCAGACTTGCAGTTTACACAAAGGAGCTATTATCTTATCAAGGTTGCAAGCTTGCAGTTTACACAAGGGGCCATTGTCTAGCTACAATGTAACTAGCCATATTACACGAGAATTGTTTAGAACACGAGCGAACGCAGTGACATAACCTTAAATTGTACGTTTGATTTTCAAAACCGGAAAATAGTATTTTTATCATTGTGTGTAAAACCTAATGTGGATAATGGACATAGAAGACGGCAAAAATGAAATTCAGTGTACTCCACCAGACATCACAAATGCAGCAAAGGCAGTTTCGTTGGATTTGCTACCAGAACAATTGAGAAAAAGCTATGAAAACAGTTTCAACGAATGGCGGCTAAAAAACAAAACTTCCTCCTTTTCTGAATATACTGTGCTCGTTTACTTTAAGGAAATAAGTGAAAAATTCAAATCATCAACGTTGTGGACTCACTATTCAATGCTCAAAAGTACTCTCAATATAAAGCATAACGTGAACGTCGAGTCCATGAAGGTAAAGGGGAGGAGAATTCTCGCTTGAATGAATAATTGGGCCCACAGCTGGTTGACAGTTAGTGCTTTGTAGATTGACCGTCAGGCGGCGCAGTTGTTCCATCGCACGCTAAATTTTTAGAGAAAATACGTGTATCTTTATAGAAGAAGTTGTATTTGTGTGTTGTTTTTAGCGAATTGTTGCAGTTTTTACTGAATTTCAGTACTCAATTATTATAGTGCGTCAAGTAAACTTGTTCTATTATGCCCTCCTGCTTTGTACCTGGTTGTAATACCGGGTACGGGCGTATTTCTAGCGTGTTATGCGACATGAGCGCCACATAACTGTCAACCAAAACTGAGCCCACTTTTTGTTTACCAGCGGCTAAGTGGTCGGCGCTCCTTCCCTTTACCTTCATGGTCGAGTCTTACGGGCGAGTACGAGCTCTGCTAAAAAAAAGGCTGAAGGTTATCAACCAAAAAAGTCGGAGGCATTTAGTGGGGACCAAATTAACAACTTTATTAAGGAAGCGCCTGATGTTAAATATCTCGCAACAAAGGTAACAATTTATTTGCTAATTTATTATTAACTTTAAATAAGACAATGTGTTTACAGGTTGCCTTAATAATGGGGGTGATGGAGGCTTGCCATTCAAATGAACTTTATGCCATGATAATTGGTGAAGTAAAATTCTTCGATGGTTGCATTCAAGTATTTGTCCCGCACACCAAAACAAAGGTGCCTTGTAACTTTTCCTTCACCGGAAGTTTTTATGATATTGTCAAAAAATATGCAGACCTTCGTGTATTGAACACACCATCGGACTAATTTTTTTGTCAATTACTAAAGTGGCAAATGCACTAAACAGATAATTGGCATTAACAAATTTGGAGGAATGGGGAAAGAAATTGCAAATTTTTTGGGGCTACCAAATCCAGAGAAATTCACAGGACACTGTCTTCGAACATCGTCTGCTACTTTATATGCTGACGTAGGGACATCCATGACCGGAGTAAAACGTCATGGAGGTTGGAGATCGGCTTCTGTGGCCGAAGGGTATATTGCAGACTCAAAACGAAACAAGATGGATACTGCCAAAAAAATTATGAACCAAATTGATCCAAATTTACTTAACAATAATTTTACTTTTCTTAACGATTGTTCTTCTGTTAACATTAATGGTAGTTATAACATTTTTCATGACAACTCACCCATTATAAATAACAGTGGTACTAATCTTAAGGTTTCTAGTGCACCTGCTACTGTCAATTTTACTAATTGCAGTAATTTAACTATTAGTTTTGTAAATAAGTAGTCATTTCTAAGTTATTTATCAATAATTGTAAATTGTTAATTGAATAAATTAAAAATGTAGTAATTTTGTTTTTCTTAATTTACATTTCACTTTGGAAAATAATAAGAAACATAAATTTCCAACAGTCGTAGAATATGAAGCTATATTCCACTAGTGTAATATGAACTAAATAATGTATCTATGGTTACGCATATAATGACAGTATAATTCAACAGTCCTAGATAAAAATATTTAAATATTACAATTTATGTATTTTTTTCAGTATAAATAAATAAAGCTTTTACAAGCCACTTTAGGCCCATTGCATAACAATCTGTCTCCATTGTCCCTTATTCATGATTCTATTTCTCCGGTCTTCTATTTCTTTCCTTGCTATGTCTTCCATTACTGCCTCCTTTCACCTATTCCTTGGTCGCCCCCTTCATCTAGTTTCGTGCGCTCTGCCTTCCCATATTATCTTAGTAACTCTTCCATCTGGCATTCTCCATATATGCCCAAACCATCTTAACCTTTGAGCTTTAATGAAGTCTACTATACTTGGCTCCCCATACTTCTACTGTACCTCTTCGTTTGTAAGTCTTCTCCAACTATCCTCCGTTCCAGTCCCTCCAAATATTTTTCGCATTTTTCTCTTCCACCTACTTATCATGTCTTGATCTGCCACATTCATCGTCCATGTTTCACATGCATACGTAGCTGTGGGTCGAGATTTGTTTTGAGGACATTATACTAGTTATCGCGCCCGCACATCTCGATGCTATTAACCTTGATGTAACTTCTTGTGTGTAAGTTAAGTTTTTAGAGATTAATGTTCCTAAGGAAGTAAACTCCTTAACTTGTTCTATTCTCAAATCTTAATATTACGGCATTATTATTGATTTCTTAATTTTTTCCACTACTTCTTTGTTAAAGTTGCTGAATATTGTCCAGTGGAAGTTGAAAAATGGATTTTTTTTAATATGGCCACAGCAGAAAATCGCAGGGGATTAAGTCACAAGACCTCGGAGGCTGCACTGTAGACATGTTTTGACTAATAACTCTGTTTTCGTAAAGCTCTCCATGTAAATTTAAATTTTCTTGTGTTGTGTGAAGTCTTGCCCCATCTTATTGAAAGTAACCCTTTTGTAATTCATCGTCACGTAACTCTTCAAAAAACGGCGACAAAATGTCAATACGATATTGTTGTGCATTTAGCAAACCTAAAATTTGAATTATTAAAATAAAATTTAATCGTTTTGCTGCACTTATCTTCAGAAAATACAGGTCCTATAACTCTTCTTTTACTAATTGCAGCCTAAACCCCGTTTTTTTGGGGGTAAAGCGGTTCTTCAACATAAAAATTGGGATTCTCAGAGCTTCACATACTCATATTTTGTGAATTAGTATAGCCAGATAAATAGAAGTATGCCTCATCAGTAAAAAAAGTTTTCTCAAACGCATTATCGTTATTTCCTAAATTATTGATAAACCAGTTACAGAATTCCAATCTAACCGGAGGATCGTTTGGCAGCAACCGGTAAGGAAAATAATGCAAATTGCTTCTTAATATCCTATGAGATGTTGTATACGAAACATTTAATTGCTGTCCTAAATGGCGCAGTGTTAACTACATCTTCAGTGCGTATGTTTGGTCGACCACTGCCTTGCTTCCGGTGTACATTTCCAGTTTCGCGGAAGTTATGGACCATTCTTGATAAAGCATCACTAAATACACCTTATATTGTATAGCTGTCGCGGGAAACTCCTCATTAAATTTCCTAAAGGAGCCTTCAATAGAATAAATCCAATTTTTATCGACTTTATAAATTAATGCTTCCCCATTTAAATAAATGCAAATGTAAACAATATGAGACTGCGAATGAGATTCCTTGTTGGCATAGATGTCGGTGTGCTGGTCTAAACTTCGAGCGGCTTTAAATTTTCATACGAGAAACGTCTTGAGCTTGGTTTACACTGGGGCCGGATCAGCGTTGGGAGTTGCGTGGTGTGGATTATCAGAAGATATCCACTTATTTTTCATGTCATAAACAAGAATTTTGATACCAAAAACCCCATATTCCGCTTCCATTGTTTCATTGCTAGTATCTGAATCATTATCAATACCTGATTCTAACTCAGATTCCTCCAATGAAATAATGAAAGGTGGAATGTTTTCAAACGAAATATTTCCCATATGTTTCGCCCAGTCTTCCGAAATAGTTTTTTCACAATCATCACAATAATTTTGCCACATGTCGGAGGTACACTTTGAAATAGCTTCAGGCCATAAATTCTTAACCTTATCCTTGGATGAAAGCTGAGAATTTATATGCTTGTTGTAGTAAGTTTTACAGAACCCCCATGCCATTTCAATAGGATTGTATTGGCAATGGTACGGAGGTAATCTAAGAACCTCATGACCATTCTATTTCAAAAATTCGTCAGTCACGTAACGTTTGTTAGTGTATTTCCTAAAAGGTTGAATTAAACTCCAAAGATGTTTTTTTGTAATTTTGCCCTCAATTTTGACATTGTGTTTAATCAACCAATCCTGCATCTGATCCTTCTTCCAATTAAGTAAGGGTAACTTTTCCAACTGCACCGAATGGTACGGTGCATTGTCCAAGATTACCACACATTTACCAGGAATTTTATTCAGAGCAGGAAGTAACTGATGAACCACCCAATTTTGAAAAATCTCCCCGTTCATGGTTTTGTGATAGTCCCTATCGTTATTAGTTGAAGATAAGAATAGATCACACCCTTCCAAAAACCCAAATTTAGTTCCCGCATGCAAAGCAGTGAAACGCTTTCCCTCCGATTTAATTTTAGACGGATTGCTTTTAATTTCAGAATCGTGTACCCATTGTCGGACGCTAGATCTATTTTGATAAATCCAGGTTTCGTCTAGGTACAAGAAAGTTATATTTTCACTAGAATTTTGGTATTGCAAGAATTTTCTCAAATAAGTAATTTTGGATGCAACATGTTTCTGTTTACATAGAATTTTACGTCCGTTTACATGTTTGTATTTATAGCCCATTGAATTTAGAATATTATATAATGTCGTTTTCCCCTTATCGAATTCGAAATTTTCACGCACGTCCTTTAATAGTCTAGCCAAAGTAAAGTGCTCATTTTTCAAGTGATAATTCCAAATCTGTCATTGCAAATCTTCCGGAAATGCAAAATTTTTATAGTATGTATCATTTTTAGGTCGTGGGCCAAAAGGTTTAATTTCAAAATTGTCCCGCCCAATAATACTTCTTATAGTTCTTTCGGACACCTAAAACAGTACAAAGCCCAAAATTAAAGCAATAGTTAAGTTTTTTGCATAAATACTTGCATCCCAAATATCAGTAAGCCGGGCAAGAATTTCAGTTTCAGTCAGATCTGGCGTGTCGGTTTTATAATGCCTGTAGGCCTTTGTAATTTTCAGTTTTGTGTCACCTTTAATTACTTTTGGCATATTGCTCTAGTATTACAATTTGACAGATAGGTATCCATAACGCTGATGTCCACACATATTATGCCTAAGTGGCAAACAAAGTATGAAAGCACTGGCAAAATTGCACGTTTAACCTCAAAATATCAAACTAGACACTTTCGTGAGCCTTCTGTACATAACAGCTGATTGTGACAAAGTGTCAGAAAGAGATTCTAAGGAGTTTTAATTTTCTTAAACATAAAAACAAAATTCCATGTCTACGTACTTGGCAAATAACTATGCTCTGCTCTTACACAGTCACTTTACACAAGTTCGAAGGGTTTGATCCTCTTCAGTCGACGGACGATATGTTGTCTCACCAGCAGCTGAAAAGCTTCAATGTTTTCATGAAGGTGCAGTCTGGCCTCGTGTTTCCCAGCATACCTTTTGATCTTTTCCTTGACCATAGGCATGTTTAGATCTCGGTGTAAATCAGCGTTGCGTATATACCAAGGTGCATCTGCTATGTTGCGTAGTACCTTATTCTGGAAAGTCTGTATGCTTTTTATATTGCTGTTTTTGGTGGAACTCCATAGCTGTATACCGTATAACCACACTGGTTTTACAATATGATTGTAGATTAGGATCTTATTATGTATTGACGGCTTGAGTTTTCTCCCAATTAGGCAATAGAGTTGTCCGTAGTTTAGTCTTAGTTTGCTTACTTTCTTCTTCAAATGTTCCTTCCACCTAAGTTTGTCATCTAGTGTCGTGCCTAGGTACTTAGCATTTGTTCGCATAAGGTACGATGGTGCCATTTATATCTAAAGATGGTGGAGCGTTTAATCTTCTATTTGTAAAGTTAATGTGAGTAGATTTGAGCTTATTCAGCTTAATTCTCCATTGTTTAGTCCAGTCAAGTATTGTATTGCTGGCTGCTTATAGTCTCTCAACGGTTAGGTCTTGGTCTGTGTCCACTGCCAGAAGTGCGGTGTCATCTGCAAACGTAGCCACTGTGGTTCCTTCCAAATTTGGCATATCGCAAGTATATAGTAGATAAAGGATAGGCCCCAGCACGCTGCCCTGAGGCGCTCCCGCCTGTATCTCTTTTAGTTCCGAGTATTCGCTTCTTGTTTGAACCTGAAGAGTCTGTCTGAGATGTAGGATGTTAGTATTTTTACATATTGCTTTGGAAGTATTTTGTTAAGTTTATGTCTCAAACCTTCGTGCCCGACCTTGTCGAAGGCCTGGGCCACATCTAGGAATACTGCAGAACCGATTCGCTTTTCTTCCAGTGCGCATTGTACTACATCTGTAATACGGTGCACCTGATCTATTGTTGAGTGTTTAGGTCTGAAGCCCAATTGATAGTTTGGGATCAAGTTATCATTTTCTATGAGTGGTTTGAGTTTTTTGAGAAGTAGTTTTTCGAATAATTTCGACACAATTGGCAACAGGGAGATAGGCCTGTAGGACTTAACATCGTTAGGCGGCTTACCTGGTTTAGGTAGCATAATCACTTCTGCAACCTTCCAGCTGGCAGGAACATATTGGAGCCTTAGGGCTGCGTTCAAGAGGTAAGTGAGCATGACTATGCCTTTTCTAGGCAGTTGCTTCAAGATTTCTCCAGTGATCAAGTCGTATCCTGGCGCTTTCTTTGGATTTAGGTTTGTTTTTATTTCCTTAGCTACCTCATTTGGGGTGACAGGGATGCTATTTTTTGTTCTTAGATTAACAAAAGTAGTCAGAGTATTATTAGCTGGTGGTTCATTAGGTGTGAAGATGTCTG
The DNA here is from genome assembly GCA_940337035.1 of Agriotes lineatus. Taxonomy (NCBI): domain Eukaryota; kingdom Metazoa; phylum Arthropoda; class Insecta; order Coleoptera; family Elateridae; genus Agriotes; species Agriotes lineatus. The sequence continues at coordinate 102,613 of CALNHX010004352.1, forward strand.
CCAAATGCTCGGCGAACAAGTCCGCTTTTTGTTTGTTGTTTTTGGCCTACGGGACATTTTCTTTTTTAATTGGTGGTATTGACGATATATGTGTTTTGATTTTCTTGGTAGCTCTCCAAAGGGGATAGTCAGTTTCTTCATTCGCCGTTAGTTTTCTCAGGTACGAATTGATGGTGTCTTCTTTTAACTTTTGTATCTCTCTTTTAAGTTGTTGTGTTTTATTATTAAGAGCGGTTTTACTGAAGGATCTCGTGATTGTTGACATCTTCTTCTAGCTCTTATTTTTTCCTTGACTATTTTTCTGATTTCTATTGGGTAATTTACACCTTTAGCTTTGTGCGTAATTTCCCTTATGTTGTTATATGCTGCTGCTTGTATGAGCTTGGTTAAGTTTTTAGTTTCAGCTTCTAGTTTGTTCTTCGCTTGTTTTTAGGCTAACACGTAGATTGATATTTTTCTGTAGGTCCATTTTAAAACTTTCCCAGTCTGTAGTTTTATTCACTAGTGCTGGTCGAGTGTCCTTTTTTATTATCTTCTCGCTCAGCGTCATGATGACTGCTGAGTGATCACATTCCAGGTCAAAGTTTGATGGAGCTCCATGAAGTTGGTTGAAACTTTGCGCGATATGAAGAAGCCCAGCATGTCTGGTATTTTATTGGTGTCAGTTGGCCAGTACATGGGCTTACCTCTGGATTTTAAATTGCATTCTGCTTCCCGAACAGCGTTTCTCAACTCGCTACCCTTGGTCGTGGTTAATCGTGACCCAGAGTCAACATGTTCGGCATTTAAGTCACCACCTACGATGTATCTTTCTCCTGGGTATTGAAGAAGAGTTTTATAGTCTTGTTGTTTAAGATTATGCCTAGGTAGACAAGACCGCTCCAACTGTGAGCTTTTGTTTGGTGGACTTGATCCCTACTACGGTAAGTTGAATGAATTCCTTGATGACAATCGCACTTCCACTCTTTGCTTGGTTATCCGGATGGATTGTTTGGTAAGTTTTGTATCCTCTTATCTGTAGATATGACTGGGTTGTCATGTGTGTCTCTGAGATGAGACACACATCTATGTTCTGGGAATTGCGGAAAACTTCCAAAGAATGTTTTTGTTGAGAATGCCGTTAGCATTCCATATGGCAATCCGTAGGTCTCGTTGGTCCATGATTTTATTTCTGTTTATGGATGGCACCAGTATGTTTGGCTTCTAGTTTATCAAGTCGGTTATTTACCTGACTTATAGATTTCATCACATCTTGCAGCATTTGCATTATGGGTGGTTTGGGTTTAAATGTAGAGAGAGTAGGTTCTTCCTTCTGACTCCAGCTTGGGTTTTATTAGAGACGGATGTCCTTGGGCGAGGTTTTGTTGCATTTTTTTTTCTTTAAAGCGTTAAACCTTCTTTACAGTTCTTTCGCCACTATGCATCCCTTGTAGCTGGCAGGATGAGCCCTAGAGCAGTTTGTGCACTTTGAAAGGGTATCCTTTTCCTTAGTGCATGTTGCTGACAAGTGATTATCTGCGCATTTTACGCAGGTGGGGGTATGTTTGCAAAATGTTTGGGTATGCCCATATCCTTGGCATTTTTTGCATTGCGGTATGAATTTATTGCTTCTTATTGCTTCAACTTTTACCTTCATGTGGTTTAGATATTTTATTACAAATATTTTATTTATGTCATCGGTATTATGGAACTCCAGCATATAAAATGACAAACGGATATATTTTCTCTAATTCTTCTCTATTGTTTTTTTGAGTTTTTGAATCACCTTTACTGGCGTGAATCCTTTTTCTTTAAGCTCGTTTATTATTTCTTCAGCCTCACATGATGGATGTAGATTCTTCGCCATCACTCGTATATTTCTGGTATCTTTGTTTTCATATGTATGCCACTCCAGATCAATTTTATTTATTAATGATGTTAGCTCCCTGTATTCCGGTTCAGTACTAACGTTCACTTTTATTTGTTTATTGCTCATCATACTGGTATTACAGTTGAATTTATTAAATTGCGATTTAGCTTTGATCTCATTATAGTTTTGTACACTGCTTATTATAATTGGTGGCGGCTTTGCCGGTTTTGCAGTTTCACCTAATTTTGCTGGTTCTGCTTTTGGGCTGTTTTCTAATTTTACTGGTGATTCCTCTGCTTTTCTTTTCTTATTGCGCTTCTCTCCCTTTATAAGCCAATCTGTTTCCTTAACAATAAGTGCTTCCTCATTACTCAAATTTAGCGGACTATACGTTTTGTTATCAGGCTTGGCCTGTAGTATTGCTAGCTGCTCTCTGAGTGCCTTGATTTTGGCCAAGGCGTCGTTTCAGTGTGTCTGTAAATTCAGTATAATTTCGTTCTCTAACGCCCGTGTATTAGGTGTTATTTCAGGTGTTTGCCTTTACAGCTCAGTCATCTGTAAAACTAGTTCAGTTAGCTTTAACTATAACCTTTCCCTAGCTGTTTTTTCGGTTGCCCATGCTTTGTAGTAATTTGCTTTCTCTGGGACCTGGTTTTGTTGGGCTTCTCCAGGTGTCGACGGCCTCGACGGCTGTTGGTACATTTTTTTGCTGTCTAGGCCTACCTTCGTTGGAATTTTATAGCATTTTTATCATATCGTATTTTGTCCACTGACCTACATCAAACCACACACGCGGCATAAACTGCTACACTGCAATTTCCGAGGTCAGAGCACTGCGCAATACGTCTCAGCTGTTCCACTGCCACTACACAAATAAAATATTATTTGAGTTTAAGAATTTCAGACGTCTGTCGTAGAAGACTTTTTCGTATATTTTTGAGAGTACAAATTTTACATTTTTATAAATGGGAATGACGAGCCAAACTTTAAAAGCAGAAGAAAACAAACCCTCCTTAAATGATTCATTTACTAAGTTAGTAAAGACAGGAGCTATATTTTCAGCGATATGTGATAGAAGGGAACAGGAAACGCCATCGTGTCCAGCAGAATCCTTGTTTGTAATGCTATCAATAATTTGTAACATTTCATTATTATTCCAAGAGGCAACAAAAACACTGATGAAGCTACTGAAGTGTTGTTCCCTCTACTCTTCTTCATATTAACAGTGTAGTATCAGAAAGCGTTTTTATAGAATTTACAAATTTACTGTTTAAGCATGAGCAGCTTCGTTCATATATGTCATTTCTGAACCATCTTCGTTATTAAATTCTAAAAGATGTTTTGTATTATTTTTAAGAGCCACATCATTTTGTTATTATATTCCAAGCAGCTTTCTATTTATATAAAGCATATTTATACTTGTTACTATTGCAGGTGAAGAATCAAGTGGTATTTGACATTGGATCCACATGTCCCAACTCTTATCTTACTATATACAGGGACTCTAGGCAGTATAAAAAAGGCTGTCGCGCGCCAAAATGTCTGTCTGTGTTTTAAGTGCTTATGTTATGGTACATTTTTGAGGTTAAGTTCTTATGTTACGACGAATGTTCTTTATGTTTGAATAAATAATATCAAAATCTGGTGTGATACACGCACACAACTTCCTTTTACAATGATCTTATAATTAGCCAAAAATTTTATTTTAAATTTTTAAACATTTGTCAAAAATTTTCAAAAATTACAAATTTTACAAAAACGGTACAAAATAGAGTGTTAGTTCAAAAGACAAATTTTCTCTAGAATTTTAAGCTGAATTCAAAAATGTAATAATATACTGAGTGTTCTATTTAAATTAGGAGTTAATAAAAAAAATAGAAAAAAAACAAAGGAAACCCATTTTAAAAGTATTCAACTGGAAAATCACCTATCTGACATCAATACACATTAAAAATGTAATAAAAATGTAAAGTTTAAAAAAAATCGTTAAAGCCGTTTTTGAAAAAATCGAAAAAAACTGAAAAATCACAAGAGTAAACACCGACTTCCGGTTATGCGATTTTCTTTAAAAGCTTGCTGTCGCATGTACATAGTACACAAAACTTATATATGAAGTTTCAACGCCATACCTCTTTCCATTTTTGAGATATTCTGTTCACAGACAGACAGACACACAGACAGACTGACAGACAGACCAATAAAAAAAAATGCTTTTTGGGTTCAGGGGACTCTGAAACGTGAAGATCTGTTGAAAACTCAATTTCGAATTTTTGGGGTGAATCTAATACTTCCTTTATTGTAAAAGGAAGTAAAAATCGTTAAGTTTACTTATGAAAAGCTTAGCAGACCTGCAGATCAGGTGTGGGGTGAAGCAACGGATAAAAGACAGAGTTCAAGGCAACCGCGTTTTCATGAGATTTTGAGGTTAACCACGTTTTCCGACGTTTTCCCAAAACTGAACTAAAGGATGGAGTGAGTGAGAATACAGTAGTGGGAGAATAAACGGAGGAAATAGTTGATGGAGGAAATAGTTGATGGATGCAGGTCCATCAACAGCAACTATTGAGTAAATAGTTGAGGCGGCAGTTAGAGCGATTCAAATCAGCCGAACTAATGCGCCACAGCAGCAGTATTCCAATAGGGAAATTTCCGCTTTGTTGCCCAACTTTGCCGGTGCAGACAGCGAAGATGTAGAAAATTGGCTTTTAGGAGTGGAAGCGGTGCAAACCAGCTACAATGTTCCTGAGAAAATGATGCAACTTATTCTAGTGACAAAATTAAGCGATGCAGCCTTAGCATGGTACCATTCGAAGGTGGAATACATAACTCTGCCTTTTTTGAAGGTGAAAGCGAAACTAAGAAGTATGTTTGCGAGCAGGCCAAGCCGAATCGGTCTTATGAAAAAGTTCAAGTCACGTCGATGGAAGAAGAACGAGAAGTTTTCCTCATACTTCAGTGATAAGGTAATCCTGGCCAATCAGTTAAGGTTAGACGAAGAGGATATCATCGAGTGCATGATAGATGGGCTAGACAATCCAGTCTTACAGATCCAGGCAAGAATGAAGGGTTTCGAGTACAACAGGTGATGACCAACGTAACGAATGCTGACCGAGGAGTGCAGATGGCAGTGAAACAGAGTCCCAGTACATCAGCTGTTCGAAATGCAGCTACTATGCATGTGCAACCAACCGCGAGTGTTATTTTTAGGTGCTACAACTGCAACGGTACCGACCACAAATACGCAGAATGTGCAAGGCCAAAGCGTGTAAGTGGGTCATGTTACGAATGTGGGGATAGTCGACATCAGCGAAGGGATTGTCCCAAACTACGCCATCCAGATCCTGCTCCACAGCCGGACTCTACAAGTACGCTTCTGGTCACTGGGGAATTGGAAGTGTCTGAGGTATCGGAGCCCGTGAGCTGATCAGCACCGACGCCAGCTTATACAGTAACAGCACGCGTGGATAAGTATAAGTATCCTTTAAAAGCGGTTATCAATACAGGTAGCCCAATATCGTTGATTAATGTAAGTTATACACCCAATTTATGCAATCTTGTGTAAATGCGGATAGCTATTCTGAAATAAATAGTTCACCGTTAGTTATATTAGGTTTAGTCAAAGACATTGTTAGGATTAATCACTGTAGTGTACCAATCAATTTGCATGTCGTTGCATCCGGCACAATGAATTATGATTGTCTTTTAGGTAGAGATTTTATATCTTATCCTGAAATTACGATAAGTTTTTCAGACTAAGTAATTATTGAGCAAGCAAATGTTAAAGTTGATTCTGACTTTCAAAAAAACCACTTGTTATTAATCGATGATGTGCAAAGAAATACCACAAGTCAATTAGATGTGGAGGCCAGCATAGCAGCTTCTGAAAAACTTATATTACAGAATACGTTTAATCAGTGTTACGTCGAACATATTAGGAACGACAAGCCTGCTGTCGAATATCAAATGAAAATAGTTATGAAAAACAACCATATGCCATTTTATTATCGGCCCAGGCGACTTTCATTTTTTGAGAAGGAGGAGGTTGACAAAATTGTAAGCAACTTGTTAGAGCAAGGAACAATAGTTATAAGTAACTCTGAATATTGTTCGCAAATAGTCTTGGTTAAAAAACGAAATGGGAATACTATAATGTGTGTTGATTTTAGACCTTTAAATAAGTTGGTATTACGTTAGAATTTTCCTATACCCCGAATTGATGACCAATTGGACGGTTGAAAAGGAAAAAAATACTTTTCCAGATTAGATTTAAGGGATGCATTTTACCATGTCCAGGTAGAAAGTAATTCCACTAAATACTTATCATTTGTTACACCAGCGGGGCAGTTTGAATTTACATGGATGCCATTTGGGTACTGTAATTCATCCAGTGTTTTGCCCGTTATGTATATTTAATCTTCAAACCTTTATTAGAAAGTAAGCAGATCCTAATTTATATGGATGATTTGTTCATTGCGACAGAAACCGTTAAAGAGAACATTAAAATCCTCGAAATTGTATTTAGGCTATTAGTAGATAATTTGTTGCAGCTGCGATTGGAAAAATGTTCATTTTTGAAAAAAGAGATAGACTACTTAGGATACCGTGTGAATGAGAATGAGAATTCCCAACCCCAAAGAATGCGAAGGGCGTAGTTTCGTATTTCAGGAAATTTGTAAAATATTTTAGCATTAGGGCAGGGCCATTGTATAATTTGGTTAGGAAGAATGTCGAGTTCAAATTTGGCCTGAATGAATTACGTGTTTTTGATCAATTGAAATCTGTAGCGGCCGCAAAACCAGTGCTAAGTTTATATTCACCAAATGCGGATACGGAGTTACATTCTGATGCATGCAAAGTACGGTATGGCTCCATTTTGATGTATATCATAGCTACGAGTTGGAGTGTTTGTTTATCATATACGCAATAAAGAGGTTTCATGTCTACCTATACGGTGTCAAATTTAAAATAGTCACAGATTGTGATAGTTTCCGTCTGACTTTAAACAAAAAAGATATGAATCCTCGGATTCTGCAGTGGGCATTATTTTTAGAAAACTATAATTACATTACAGAGCATAGGCCGAACAACAGCATACGGCATGTTGATGCACTCAGTCGCTGTCAAAATATATTAGTTTTAGAAGAAAATACTTTTGAACAAGTATTAGCACTGAAACAACAAGTAGATCCTGAAATCATGGTGATTAGGGGAAAATTAGAATTAGGGCCTCTCCCCCTTTTTGAATTACGAAATGGTTTAGTGTATAGAAAAATTGATAAAAACAAATTATTATTTTATACTCCAAAAGTTATGATTCCCAACGTCATTAGAACAGCTCATGATGAGATGTCACATGTAGGAGTAGATAAAACTAGCGAGATTATTTTGAGGACTTATTGGTTTCCAAATTTAAGAGCCACAGTGAAAGATTACATTTCACATTGCCTTAAGTGCACCTATTCGCCTAATTCTGGCAAAGTAGAAGAAATTTTACACAGTATTTCTAAAGGCATACCCCTTTCGACACAGTGCATATAGATCATTACGGCTCCTTAAAAAAGTGCAAAAACCAAGATAACTATGTCTTCTAAGTTGTTGATGGTTTTACGAAGTATGTGAAGTTGTACGCATGTCGGACGACCAACACCAAAGAAGTCATTAAGCACTTAAAAAGTTATTTTACTGTTTATAGCAGACCAAATAGGCTAGTTTCTGATAGAGGTTCAGCATTTAGCTCAGCTTCATTTAGCGGATTTTTGAAATTTACAAGCATTAAGCATGTACTGGTTGCTACCGGGGTACCTAGGGCCAATGGCCAAGTGGAGAGAATTAAGCGATCACTTACCCCAATGTTGGCTAAACTTTCAGATTCCGCGAACGAATGGAACAAGGTTTTAAGCGATGTAGAATTCGCTCTTAATAATTCAGTATGTAGGTCAACAGGTGAAGCGAGCAGCAAACTCTTATTCGGTATTTACCAGCAGGGAAATGTACACGATGAAGTAAAGAAATTTGTGTAGATACAGCTACCTCAAGATCCTTTAGATTTGTTAGAAGTAAGGGAGCAAGCTGCTCAAAATATTATGAAAAATCAAAGATATAATGAGGAAGCATTTAATAAGGTTCATAAAAAACCACATATTTACAGTGTAGGCGGTTTAGTAATAATAACAAATAATGTTGCTACACCCGGGGTAAATAAGAAACTGCAGCTCAAATTTAAAGGTCCGTACAGCGTGGATACTGTTTTGTCAAATGACCGTTATATTGTGAAAGATTTAGAAGGGCCTCAAGTCACACAAATCCCATTTTTAGGTACGATCGAGTCATCAAATATGAGGTCTTGCTCTTAGTTTGTAAGTTAGTTGTTTGTATCACTTGTATTCTTAAGTTTAGTCTTGTATTTTAATCCAACTTTGTATTGTTTTGAATTTTGTAGTTTATAGTACAATTTGTTAGACACTAAGAGATTGTGGTCCAATCTCAGTCAGGTTGGACGAATTGTAGGCAAAAAATTCAAAATTCAAATTTTGCGCGAGTTGTAATGTTTGTATTAATCTTTTGATGGCCCTGGAGTAGCGGCAGTACAAAAAAGGCTGTCGTGCGCCAAAATATCTGTCTGTGTTTTAAGTTCTTATGTTACGACAAATGTTCTTTATGTTTGAGTAAATAATTTAAAAATCGTTAAGTTTACTTATGAAAAGCTCAGCAGACCTGCACTATTAAAGAAAATGTTTACTTGTTTAATAACTAAACAAGTAAAAATGTTCAATTATTGATTCACGAGCGTTTTTTTAGTAAATCATTGTAATGACCTAAAAGCTGACGATTGACTGTTATTTTGTAAAAAACCTTGATTGATTATTTCTGAAGTCAAATATTTTTTCTTTTTACTCTTTTTCTCTTTTAGTTGTATAAGTTCTAAGGGAGAAGCAGTTTCAAGTAGATCTTTTTTTTTAAACTGGTAGTTTTCATCAGCATTTTCTGCAACGTAGATCTTCTCCCAATTTTCGCCTAAAATCAAATTTTTAAAGTGATCAATGTATTGAGTTTTAAAATATCTTTTATATATAAATTTTACCTCAGCTGTGGTGCAAAGTCTTGAATATACAATGGCAGGTTTTACAGCAATTCTGGTTGCATTGCTAACGTACGAAAACTAAGAAAAGATTCAAATATACTAAGAATTGGTATTGTATTTATTGCAACAATATAAGTCACTAGTAAACATTGATAATTACATAAGACATGAATAGCTATAACTGTAATTTAATTAACAGAGGTTAGTAATTGAATAAAACAGTATCGTCAGGGTTGCGTTCAGCTTGCTTTCAGTATTGGTGCTCGGTATTGAAAATGTAGCTAATTTGTGATGACTGGCAGATTAATTGTTCAACATCAAGACACGATAATGGATTCGCATAAGTACAAAGGTGTTTCGAAGCGTTACTAATGTTTTATGCAGCGTTTTATATTCATATCATAATGCCAACAATCCATAACGCAGTTAAAGGGTTAATAAGCAGTGCAAAGAGCATTTGAAAAGCAATCTGAGAATTAAAGAAGACTACAAGAAAGTGCTAATAGCTTATAAATCAGTGTTTATTTAACTGAAAGTGAAAAAATGCAACCAAAGTGCGGTTAGAGCGAGTTACGTGGGACATATAAGGCACGCTTTATAGATATTAACGATACAAGTTTGATTATGAGCATCTTAACGAAACGAGTTTGATTGCCAAAAACGAGGCGGTGAGCCGAGTTTTGCTGCAATCAAACGAGTCTCGTTAAGTGCCATAAGCAAACGTGTATTGTTCAATATTTTATCTTCATCAATAAATTCTGGTTCAATGTATTTCTTTATACAAAAAGAGTGCGGTAATATCCATTACCTCCATCAGCTCTTAACGATACTAAAATTAATTTTGTTAAGAGTCTATAACAACACTGATGAAGATAAATAATCTTACGAGGTGTCATTTTCTTATCTTATCAACTTGCTTGCTTGCTTGTAGAGAGATTGTAATTAGAATTAAGTTAGTTGTTATGCAGCATTCTTTATGTAAAGACATTGTATAATTGCTCAGTGTGGAAATAAAATAAATTTGTTTTTATTTAAATTTCGGCACTGGCGCAGTCGGTAGGATTGCGATAAGGCAAATACTAAATCGATTTGTCGTTCGTGTTAACGATTTAATTCGCAATCGAAAACTTTGTTCGGGGTGCACAAAAATCGGCAACTTCGGGCAACACAACAACAGAACATCGGTACGAGAGCATACATCGACGAGTCTTGAATTGAGAGGAGGACATTCATCGCCGAATCTTGAATCCAGGGGACCAGACCGAAATCGCTGGACCTATTGGACCACCTAGGTTAAGGACATCGCATCTAAAAGGGGACTTTCAAGGACAGGACAACGCAGAGAAGAATAAAAGTGAGTTCATACGCTTTTTATTGGTTCGTTATTTCTTTATGTGCCTTCCATAATTTTATTATTACCCCTAATGTCAATTGAAACCCTTGCTAACCAAATATCTAATTTAGATATAAATCAAGAGAATTCCCAAACTTTAAATTCTATATATAATACCACGCAAAATATGACTTCATTCCACGAGATTTTCTAACATGTGAGCAAACAAAAGTGAAATCAAGCTTAGATTTGAAAATTGAAACATATGTGGATTATTAATTCACATTACAGTGATGTTTTAGAATACACAAACATAACCTACTAAACCATTGAATAACTGTCAAGTCGAAATTTTATTTGAAAATTAATATAAAAACTAACACTTAAACAATGTTACATCTGCTACATCAATAAATACATATTAAGTTATAAGAACTGCTAAAAGTGTTTATTGATTGAACTTGTTTAATTTAAAATTTGCTAATTTAAATGACTTGACGCTTCTACTACTATAGTAACAGTTATATTTAAATTAAAACCATCAGAAGTAATAGAGCACATGACTTAATTTTTTCTACGCCAAGCTTGATTTCGTTTTCATTTGCTCATATGCTATATCCAGTTTACATGTTCTAAGAATTTTCTTATATTTTCTTCAAAATTTTCAGCCAGAATTTTGTATTTAGACAGAGAATCACATTTTAAACAACTTTTTCTTGTAATTTCTTTTTTCTACCTTGGCTAACAAATGCATTTTTCTAAAAAAAATATAAAATTTGGCAGATAACGGAAGTCACGTGACAATTTTTTTTGACCTAATTGTAATATTTATCAACCATCTCCGATTGTCAGGGGTTTGATTTTCCAAAAAAACTCTAACTAAAAATGTTTCCCATTTGATGCCAACTGTTTAGCGATCACTGTATATACTGCAAGTTATAATCTAATAAAATAAAGTTGCATTGTCCACGATCACCACAAGTTTTGTTTCAAACTAGCCAAAGGGATAAGTTGTTTAAGCACACAATTTTTAAAAAGTTACCCGTCCATTGTCTTATGATAAACTCTATAGATATTTTCTAATTTAATAAAAAGCCACACCTCTCTACAAACCATAAATGACATCCCGCATGTAAAACTGTAAATCTTGATCCTTCATTTTTAACTTTTGATAGGATTACTTTTTAAATCTGATTCGTGTATTCAGCGATGGACTGACGGACTATTTTGGTAGATCCAAGTTTCGTCAAGATTCACGAATTGACCATTGACTATAATTTTGTATAACGTTGTATGCCCCCCTTTAAATTCCAAACTTACCCCCTACCCCTCAAAACAGAGGGAGGGGTAAATGTCAAAAATATGTTTAAATAAGTCCCCCCATCTCCCTATAACACTACCAAAATTGTTTTTTTTAATTAATTTGAAAAATTGATGCTGTCCCAGTTTATTAGCAAAAAAAAATCTTTATGCTTCTTACAAGTGTTTTATTTGCCTGCCAAATTTTAGCCCCTTGTACCGTTTCCACAGTGTCGGTTTTAGAATTTGGTGCTAAATTTAGAGCGTTCGAATTGTTTTAATTACTTGTAACACTGCTGAATTTCCGCAATTATTGTTGTACACTTAAATCTACCAAAATTATAACTCCTAGAGGAAAAACGTGGAAAAACACAAAATCGCACAAAAATTCAAATTATTTACATAACCTGTAAGCATAAAATTGTTAGAAGCAGTAGAAACACCTTAATCGTCGGCGTTCGTTGTCGGCCTTCCAGAAATGTAAAATAATTCCTTTATAATGAACCTTAAATTTTTAGGGGTTGTAGCATTTAATTCACCAATCTAGAGTAGTTGCCCTTTGCAACGTATGAATATCGTGCGTATTTAAAAAAAAACAGAAAACATTTTTTGGTAATTTTTAGGCTTTGACAATATCAATTATGGGTTGCTTTAAGAGGGTAGTTTGCTACCATTTATGGCACTATGGTTAGCAGATGTTAGTTGAACTAGGTGTTTACATTTTTTACAACTGAAAAAAAATTCTACGTTTTAGGGGTTGAATATTTTATTTAAGGGTGTATTCGGAGGGTAGTTACTTGTTCGCTGCCACCATTTTGTTATAGGGTTGGCAGATGTAAGTTGAACTAGGTGTTTAAAATTAAAAAAAAACAAAAATAAAAATTTTTTTATGCATTTTTTAGGGGTTGTATGAGGGTACTTCGTAGTCCGTTGCCACTATTTTGTAACCAAGGAGTTGATAGCAAACCCACTGGCCACCAGTTGTGATATAGGGGTTGTTTCAAACCCGCTGACCACTATTTGTACGTAGATGTTGTAACGCATAAAATAGATAAAATTAATATTTATACAAATTGATATTACAATTGAAGAACTTAAATTCAAAGGATCCAACTACCGTATTTGATTATACCGAGATAACTACGAGAAAAAATTCTTTATATGCTTAGTAACACTTAAAGGAAACATTTTGGCACTTAGACCCTCCCGAACTCACACCCTTCAACCATTCCTAATGCATGGCAATATGTAACATAATATAGTAATTCTATTTGGCCATAATATCCAGTTAAATAACAATTAAGTTTTTTAACTCATGTAGTAGGTATTCAAAAACTTAATTAACAATTAACAAAAATCAGTTTAGGATATACCAAAAGTAAATAATTTAGCAAAATTAATAGAAATTTAAACATTTTAACAACTAATTCCGCCCTTGAGATTCTGAGAGTCTCTTCATTTCTTTTGCGTTACTTATATAGGACACAGAGTTGTAAATCTTGACACAGATTTGACCATCAATCGTCTTATTTTACCTAACTGCGCGATAGCACGACGCAAAATATCAAGCCGTGTTTTTGTTAAGTCCTCTCTTATAGCGAAAGCAGAATTTTTAAGTGGATTTTTATTCTTGAAAATTAAATTACGTGTTTTATAACTTAGAAACTTAATAATCACAGGTCTGTTTTTACCTTCACTTCTATGCCCTACTCTATGGCAACGGTCTATATCTTGCACTTTGACATCTATGGCTAGCTTATCTTTGATGAACATCAACACTTTTTCCTCGACCGATTCTTGCGCAGTTTCCAAAACCTAAGGTTATTCCTTCTAGTGTACTGTTCGAGGAAATCTACTTCATTAATCAACAGCTTTTCTTTTTGTTTCATTGTAATAATCAAATTTTCAACCTTCTTAGCATTTTCCTCTACGGTAATACGGCATGTCTTTTCTTTGTTTTATATAAGTCTTGTGTGACATCAATTTCAACTGATTGTTGCCTATTTTTATTATGCTGTGTTAACTGTTTTTGTTGGTTTTCATAAATTAGTTGATTTAAGGTTTTGAGATTTTTAATGTAATCTTGGAGACATCGAGTTAATCTTGTTTGCTCGTCAATTTTCAAAGAATTATTATAATTTAGCTTTCCACAAGTTATTTGGAAAGGAGTATAATTTGTAGAACTGTGTATAGAATTGCCATAGGAAAGTTAAGCATAATTCATGAGAGTTTCAATAGTTTCTTGCGGTTTTGCATTTTTTAAAGTTAATATGGTTTCTGCTAATGTTGAATGGAGTTTTTCAATGGGACTATTCCTGTTAGGATACTAAACAGTAGTGTTGCAGTGTTAGTGCACGCACCCTTCTTAATTTATCCGGGTGTTATTGGCTGCAAGAACAGTTGTGGGCAATAAGGATTTCTTAGTGATCATGCAAGCGTTAGGCTAGAAGCGTTTTGGGATAATCGAGATTGTCGAACCAGTGTCTACAACGAATTTTATCTTGTTTCGCTGGTCAAACAATGAAATTATCCGCACCCCTTGTTTTTGCGATTCAGGGACAACGGGGGATTCTTCCAGATTATAATTAATTTTTTTTAAATTAAAACAACGCTGTGGTCTGCACCGTGTTGCTTTATTCCCATATCTGCTGTGATAATAGCATATTCTGGGTGCTTGTTGAGCATTAATAGATTGAGTTTGGGGATAACGTATTATTTTATACAAAATACAAATGAAGTATTTTTTAAAAACCAGAATGTCTATTTTCATGATCTATATCGCTCATATACAGTGACCGCCAAAAAGTCGGCATCAAACGAGAAACAATTTTATTTTTTGATTTTTCAAAAAACTTTTTATGGAAATAATTTGTGCTTCTTTGAAAACCTATTTCTCTCCTATCAGATATACCGAGTTATTTATATTTAGTTAGAAAATGGCGTTGTTGGAAATTGTCAAAATCCAAAAAGTGCTATTTTTCGGAAATTTGTTACGGTATTAAAAGAACTTTACGACACCCACCCAAGGTGAGCATCGCACCACTGAATCAGTCCTGGAAAACTGGCACACTTGCCCTGAAATCGGTTCGAAATAGGCTAATAGGCCACGGCTGGAACGCTCAGGGCGTCGGGCGTGAGTCACACGATACGTTCTGGGCAAGCGTGCGGTGGCATAGTATATACAGGGTATGTCGAAATTATGAGGGCGCCACCAAGCCTGTCTTAACCCGGCTAACCGGGCCTGGACGGTTAGACGGGAGCGAAGCATGCACAAATACTCCGCCGATAGGATTACTCAAGAGTTGCAAGGTCAAATAACAATTTCGGGATTGCCTTAAGCAAGGATTATAATTAGGTGTCAATCCGACCACGACTGCACAGCTGTCTCACTCACCTGCACGCTCACAGCTTCCTCGTTCCGTCGTACAATAATCCGTACAATAAAGGGGGCGTCTATCTGTAACAGAACATGCACAAGCCGAAACAAACAATAGTTCCCTTAACTAACCAATCATATATTGAACTTCGGGTTACAATGGGCAGCAGAGTGCGTCGCCCTGTATCTAAACTTAACCTATAATTAAGGGCACCAGTTGGCACGCGCGCTCTAAACTTAACGACAGATGTTGAACATTAGTGAACAGCAATGAGCAGTAATAGGTAGTAATGAGTACAAACATGCACGTTGCCTTATGCGGCGGGCAGCGACGATTTACAATAGCACTCGCGGCATGAACAGTCTGCAAGTCTGAATGAATGCACTAGCGCAGTAATGAGTAGTAACGAGTACAAATATGCACGTTGCCTTATGCGGCGGGCAGCGACTATTTATCTTAGCACTCGCGTTCACAGCGGTAATCAGGTTAAAGACACATACCTTAATGCGTAGGCGGCGAGGGAGCCTGGTACAGTTGAGTTGCGACAACTTGCAATCGTAGGTGGCAGGTACCTTCGATGCTACAACGGCGAAAGGGGGTGAATGCACAACCGCCTCAATGGCGACGGGAGACACGTCAAGACGCGTACAACGGGACGACGAAAAGAAAGGGGCCACTTTCGTTCTGCTGAACCAAATCCTCGTAGGTCGAGATGAAGGGGGCACGACCCCTCACTTACAGTAGCAGGAACTGGGCTCCAAAAACACCCACGTTACGCCGAAGACCACTCGACAAACTCCGACTCACAACCACCACACAAGCGCTCTCTGCAACGGGCTCCGGACGACTGCCACTTAAGGCGAAACAGTATATCACATGATTGCTGAAGCAGCACTTGACGGGAAAAAGGGCTGACGCCTCCGCCAAGGGCGGAAGCGCCGCACGAACTCACACACACTATCCGACCTCTTACTTGTTCGACGGCTCTCCGCTGAATCCCCAAGGGAAGCGTTCGCAAAAGGTCACCTTGGCCGTGTCCCCCACGTGACTAAACCTTGACAGCCAATCGCAAGGCGATAAAATGAAACAAGCCAATGCGGGCCACGATGGTATCACGCCACGACAGCGTGCTTTCTAGAAGATTCGGAATTCGAAAGAAAACGCCATCAGAGGGGAGCTCCAACCGACGAAAACTACTGCTTTTGGGGCTAAATATGTGCGAAATCGTGATTCTGGAATTAGGCGATGGAGCCAAATAAAGAGCTAAAAGGGCTTAGCATACGGGCACGCTGCTCTAAAGCCTAGGTGGCTATTTAAAATACCAAAATGACCTAACTAACGGCGTGAAATGCAATTAAGCATCTGAAACAGCAAAATGACTTAACAAATTAAGTAAGATTTCAATGAGATTTTTTAGCGTGTGTTAGTTTGAGTTAACTTTAACTTTCACAAAAAAATATTTTTAATGAGATTTTTCTTTATCCAGTGTTCTAAACATTTATTATTTTGTCTTCAAAATTTCGAGACATAATATTGTATTTAGATAGAAAAGTCCATTTTGAACAAATTTTCTGTAACTTTTTTCTCTATCTTGGCTAGTAAATGCAATCTTTGCAATTATTTTTAAAAAAATCTAAGATTTTACAGATAACGGAAGTCACGTGACAACTTTTGTGTGGTCCATTTTTAATGTTTTTCAACAACCTTCGATCGCCAGGGTCTTGATTTTCCAAAAACCTCTAAATAAAAGTGTTTCCCATTTGATGCCAACTGTTTGGCGATTACTGTCTATACTGCAAGTTATAATGTAATAAAATGAAGTGATAATTAACGATCAGTGAATCCAAAATAGCGGATTTTTTTTAAATTAAAAAAACCTAACACGATCTTGTTGGGTATCAAATTAAAGGTAATCGATTATACAAAACAAATAGCAAACTTACAAAATGTTTAAGTGTAATAAAAAATAATTAAGGTAGTGGTGGCATTTATGGGCCAGTGTGCTTAAATTTCTTCAACATTTCCAGAAGCACTCTACCCACTGTTCTATTTCCTTCCAAATGGTGCTAAATCAACAAGTTTAACTATGACTGTTAATGTTCCGTCATCAAATAAGACAAATTCTCTAACAGAAGCGGCAACGTAAGATATAATATGGTTACTAGGCGGAATGTCTAATTTAAGTCAAATTTATATATCCCTTCAAAAAATGCTATTAACTCTCTGTCCGCGATTCCATGGTATGTGATAACAAACACAAAACACATATATTTGTTTTGTCATTATTTTCTACATCACCAACTAAAACTATTGTTCACTACTTTGTACTGCCGTTGGAAAAAGTTTATTAAAATATCAGGAATCCTAGAAAAGTTCTTATATTTGCCGGTTTGCTGTTGTTTTCCGACTCGGGTTTTTTATGATGGTCCTGCTCACGAACAATTGTTCAAAATTCGAGATTTTAGTTATGGATCTGTCGGTCTAATTCTGTTAGCAGCTGTAGGAATTTTGATTTTGTTTTTCTTAAAAACGAGCGCGCTTGGTGATTTTTGCCGTTTGGATTTCTTCTTTCCTTCCGCCTGTTGGCTGACATTTTTCTGTTTCTAAAAAGTCCTTACACTGGGTAAATCCGCGCAGCCACGCATGAATAGAGGTTTGTTTGTTTACCTGACATTAAAAGCGTATTGTTTCTTAACGGTCGGCTTGCCTCGGGCGCTCAAAGCTTTTTATTGTCGACTTTCTAAGATTTTTATAATCCTTCCGCTCTAGCCGAATTGTTAATTTAGAATTTTTTTGCCGACTGAACTCGGCGAAGCGTTTTAGCACATATGTGCATTATTTTTGTTTGGAAAGCCGGCTCATATCAAGTATATAAACCAAATCTAGGTTTTAGAATTCAGAGCATACCATAGTTGAAGTTAATTTAACGGTGTGTCTTATCGTAGTTATTATTAAAATTGCGAAAGTCAAAATGCCAAATTTAAATATTTAACACAGGTTGACATTGCTATTTGAAATTACCAAACAGAAGTGCAAATTGCACTTAGGCAATATGGTTGCAGACAGTTTCTCGGTAAGTATTTAAGTTTTACCTAATCGGTTAATATGCGTGAAGATGTGGAACAACATTTTTAGCTGTTGTATAGTGTTAGTAAATAAGTGCGACAAAATTAAGGGGGTGATTCTGCATGGAAAAATAATGCTATTTTGTTATATAAATGTATATTCGCAAATGCTTCGTTTCCGAGCCACAGTTAGTTAAGGTTTTTCTTAAAAATTGATAATTTTTTTATTGCTCTGAAACCGGTCAAGATATGCAAATGAAGTTAAGTGGGTTTTAAGAGGTACTTATAGCGCATTCTTTGATGTGCAATTAAGAATTTTATATTCATCATTGCCGCGCATACGGGTAATGATCCCGATATTTTTATAGAAAAAAATGGTACGCCACTGAGATATTTCAAAATAAAAATTATTTTTGAATTTCTCGTTCAATTTGTGACAAAAAAGCTTTCTTGTCATTTTTTTGTAGGTAGCGCCATTTTTATGCAAAAATTAAGACATCGGGATCATTACCCGTATGCGCGCCAATGATGAATATAAAATTCTTAATTGCATATCAAAGAATGCGCTATAAGTACCTCTTAAAACCCACTAAACTTCATTTGCATATCTTGACTGGTTTCAGAGCAATAAAAAAATTATCAATTTTTAAGAAAAACTTTAACTAACTGTGGCTCGGAAACGAAGCATTTGCGAATATACATTTATTTAACAAAATATCATTATTTTTCCATGCAGAATCACCCCCTTAATTTTGTCGCACTTATTTACTAACACCCTGTATATCAATTTTAAGAACTGTCCGTACCGACGAAAAAGATAATGCTGTTGAAAATAGCACAACTTGACATCTAGAAAGAGAACATCGCGATATTTTCTGTGTTACGGCTTTAGAGGGGACAAATTTGGCATTTCCACAAAAAGAGGAAGTATTTTAATTTGGAGAATATATTAAAATTGGCACGTGTAGAATTACGCTACGAGATTTAAAAATGAATGTATAATGTATAGGATCACTAGAAAACTGGTTTACAATAAATAACAAAATTACAAAAGTCAGCCCCAGATACATTCTTACTGAACAGAAACATTTACAGGCTAAGAAAGTCAGATTTTTAAGAAAATATTTGCAATATTTAAAATCTGAAGAAAAAAATGAATTTTACACATTTAGACGAAACTTGGATATGTCGCAGGAAAATGTTTATTTTAGGAAAATAGCTGTTTCCTAGGCAAATGCTATCTGCCTAGCCAAATGACTTTATCACTTATTCAATCGCTATTTGACTAGGAAAATACTATTTTACTAGGCAAATAGTATCTGCCTAAATGCTTTTTAGGAAAATGGAAATGGATTGATTGTTGTAAAGCAGGAATACGTAACAGAGTGGGGTCGTTTACTTTAGACAATAATAATATTATTTGTATAAAAGAATTACAGCAAGGATACAAGCTTGAAAAGAAACTAAATTAATTATTTTTGGCAGTAAAAAATACAGAAATGTATGTAACCCAAAGTAGTATAAAGTATTAAGTATTAAGTAAAGTAGTATTAACATATTGTTTATTTTTACATGAATTGCTGTTGTGACACTACTATTACATAAACTTTTATTTTTGAAGCAAGCACATCGCTTACTATTACACCGTTTTTTTTTGACGGCTGACACTGACATTTTGAAAACTTTTGACCCGAAAACATAGACTTATTTGCGTAGGCTTCTCTTAAGGAAATGAAGTGTTCTTGAGGAATATCATTCGAATGAAAACTTATCGCCGATACTGGTGTTAAGTCACTTCTGGTGAACCAGCTTTTCAATTATCCGGCGCGCCCATAAAAGCTAATTTACTAAGTTTGCCACGTAAATAACTATTAAAGGGCTAAAACATTTTTGTAAATTAAAAAAATAAATACGTTTTTGTATGTTTGATATTTTCAGACTATTTAGGGAAATTTAGAGGTCTATTTCTGGATTTTCGGGTCTATTTCATATTTTTCTTACTGAAGCATGTCACTGAGTCTCGATGGTGGCGCCATCTCTTAGTGCACATCGAACTATTTTTACTCGCGACAATTTCAACATTTCTGGAAACAATCGAATCTACAATTTCTAGGGAATTGTGGAATGTGAGCATTATGGAATGCGTTACAAACCCGTGAAAACCATTTGCCTAAAGACGATTCAGTCAAATGCTATTTTCCTAGGAAAATTGCATTCGACGAAAAATAAATGTTACAGACCCATTTGGCTAGGCAGATAGCATTTGCCTAGGAAAAAGCTATTTTCCTAAAATAACCATTTTCCTGCGACAGATATACCAAAATGGTTATCAAATACGCAACAGACCAATTCTCATATAAAATGCCAATCTTTTGAATTATTCTCTTATACTTATATCTTCAGTGAAACTTTTATACGAATCATGTTCGTATTAGTTGTGTATATTCTCTATTTGTCAGAAGTTGGTAGTAGTTGGAAGTAAATGTACTGTATTTTCCACGGTTAGTGTAGCAATAACTGCCTGAACTTGTTTTTAATTAAAATATTTCCTAATTTTACTTTTTCAAATTTGTACATGTAGCATGTTTATTATCATATTACATTTTATATTTTATACTGTATCACTCCTTGCTACAGCTGTTACCATTTTCGTTATTTAAAATTTTATTGTAATGAAGAGTTTTGCCATTAATAAGTATTCAGTTATAACCTGCTTATTTGACTTTGTCAATTAATATTAATCTGCTATTTTGACTTTAGTAATTTTTAATATGTAGGTGCTACCTGTACCGTTTGTAGTCCACTGTTTTTTTTTTGTTTATTAACACCTATGGTGCTTACACTATTAAAACTGGTCTGCAAGAACAACCATTAATTTACGTCGGATAAATCTTAAAACTAAATACTTATCAACTAGAGTCCATCCAATGATGTGCTGTAGATTTTCCTGACTATTATTTGCGCTCTCACACGCGCGCACTATGCTCTGCTCTTACAAGTCTTACACAGTCACTTTACACGAGCTCGAAGGGTTTGGTCCTCTTCAGTCTACGAAAGATATGTTGTCTGTCCAGCAGCTGAAGAGCTTCAATGTTTTCATGAAGGTGTAGTCTGGTAAATCAGCGTTGCGTATAAACCAAGGTGCATCTACTATGTTGTGTAGTACCTTGTTCTGGAAAGTCTGTATGGTTTTTATATTGCTGTGTTTGGTGCAACCCCATAGTTGTCTACCGTATAGCCATACTGGTTTTAGAATCTGATTGTAGATTAGGATCTTATTATGTATTGACAGCTTGGATTTTCTCCCAATTAGCCAATAGAGTTGTCCGTATTTTAGTCTTAGTTCGCTTACTTTCTTCTTCACATGTTCCTTCCATCTAAGTTTGGCATCTAGTGTCATGCCTATGTACTTAGCATTGTTCGCGTAGGGCACAATGGTACCATTTATATCTAAAGATGGTGGAGCGTTTAATCTTCTATTTGTAAAGTTAATGTGAGTAGATTTGAGCTTATTCAGCTTAATTCTCCATTGTTTAGTCCAGTCAAGTATTGTATTGCTGGCTGCTTGTAGTCTCTCAATGGCTAAGTCTTGGTCTGTGTCCACTGCCAGAAGTGCGGTGTTATCTGCAAACGTAGCAACTGTGGTTCCTTCCAAATTTGGCATATCGCAAGTATATAGTAGATACAGGATAAGCCCCAGCACGCTGCCTTGAGGCACTCCCGCCTTTATCTCTTTTAGTTCCGAGTATTCATCTTCTTGTTTGATCCTGAAGAGTCTGTTTGAGATGTAGGATGTTAGTATTTTTACATATTGCTTTGGGAGTATTTTGTTAAGTTTATGTGTCAAACCTTCGTGCCAGACCTTGTCGAAGGCCTGGGCCACATCTAGGAATACTGCAGAACAGATTCGCTTTTCTTCCAGTGCGCATTCTATTACATCCGTAATACGGTGCACTTGATCTATTGTTGAATGTTTTGGTCTGAAGCCAAATTAATAGTTTGGTAACAAGTTATCATTTTCTATGAGTGGTTTGAGTCTTTTGAGAAGCAGTTTTTCGAATAATTTCGACACAATTGGCAACAGGGAGATAGGCCTGTATGACTTAACATCGTTAGGCGGCTTACCTGGTTTAGGTAGCATAATCACTTCTGCAACCTTCCAGCTGGCAGGAACATATTGGAGCCTTAGGGCTGCGTTGAAGAGGTAAGTGAGCATGACTATGCCTTTTCTAGGCAGCTGCTTCAAGATTTCTCCAGTGATCAAGTCGTATCCTGGCGCTTTCTTTGAATTTAGGTTTATTTTTATTTCTTTAGCTACCTTGTTTGGAGTGACAGGGGTGATATTTTCTGTTCTTAGATTAACAAAAGTGGTCAAAATATTATTAGCTTGTGTTTCGTTAGGTGTGAAGATGTCTGCCAAATGCTCGGCGAACAAGTCCGCTTTTTGTTTGCTTTTGGCCCACGGGCCATTTTCTTTTATAATTGGTGGTATTGACGATATAGGTCTCTTGAATTTCTTGGTAGCTCTCCAAAGGGAATAGTCAGTTTCTGCATTCGCCGTTAGTTTTCCCAGGTACGAATTGATGGAGTCTTCTTTTAGCTTTTGTATCTCTCTTTTAAGTTGTTGTGTTTTATTATTAAGCATGGTTTTGTCTGAAGGATCTCGTGATTGTTGCCATTTTCTTCTAGCTCTTCTTTTTTCCTTGACTATTTCTCTGATTTATATTGGGTAATTTACACGTTTGGCTTTGTGCATAATTTTCCTTGTGTTGTTATATGCTGCTGCTTGTATGAGCTTGGTTAAGTTCTCAGTTTCAGCTTCTTGTTCTTCACTTGTTTTTAGGCTAACACGTAGATTGATATTTTTCTGTAAGTCCATTTTAAAACTTTCCCAGTCTGTAGTTTTATTCACTAGTGCTGGTCGAGTTTCCTTTTTTATTATCTTCTCGCCCAGAGTCATGATGACTGCTGAGTGATCAGATTCCAGGTCAAAGTTTTCATCGAGCTCCATGAAGTTGGGTGAAACTGTGCGTGGTATGAAGAAATCCAGCATGTCTGGAATTTTATTGGTGTCAGTTGGCCAGTACGTGGGCTTATCTGTGGAATGGAAATTGCATCCTGCTTCCCGAACAGCCTTTCTCAACTCGCTACCCTTGGTCGTGGTTAATCGTGACCCCCAGTCAACGTGTTTAAGATTATGCCTAGGTGGACAGTAGACTGTGAGCTTTTGTTTGGTGGACTCGATCCCTACTACGGTAAGTTGAATGTCAACACGTTGTAGGTGGCATTCTTCAAAGTGGTTAAGGAATTCCTTGATGACAATCGCACTTCCACCCTTTGCTTGGTTATCCGAATGGATTGTATGGTAAGTTTTGTATCCTCTTATCTTTAGATATGACTGGGTTGTCATGTGTGTCTCTGAGATGAGACACACATCTATGTTCTGGGAATTGAGGAAAACTTCGAAAGAGTGTTTTTTGTTGAGAATGCTGTTGGCATTCCATATGGCAATCCGTAGGTCTCGTTGGTCTATGATTTTATTTATGTTTAGTAATGGCACCAGTGTGTCTGGCTTCTAGTTTATCAAGTCGGTTATTTACTTGATTTATAGATTTCATCACATCTTGCAGCATTTGCATTATGGATGGTTCAGGTTTAGATGTAGAGGGAGTAGGTTCTTCTTTCTGACTCCGTGCTGCTTGTGCATATGATACGCTAGCTTGGGTCTTATTAGAGACGAATGTCCTTGGGCGAGTTTTTGTTGCATTTTTTGTCTTTAAAGCGTTAAACCTTCTTCTTTGCAGTTCTTTCGCGACTATGCATCCTCTGTAGCTGGCAGGATGGGCCTTAGAGCAGTTTGTGCACTTTGAAAGGGTATCCTTTTCCTTAGTGCATGTCGCTGACAAGTGATTACCTGCGCATTTTACGCAGGTGGGGGTATGTTTGCAAAATGTTTGGGTATGCCCATATCTTTGGCATTTTTTGCATTGCGGTATGAGTTTATTGCTTCTTATTGCTTCAATTTTTACCTTCATGTGGTTTAGATATTGTATTGCAAATATTTTATTTATGTCATCGGTGTTATGGAACTCCAGCATATATAATGGCAAACGGATGTATTTCTTCTCTATTGTTTTTTCAGTTTTTGAACCACCTTTACTGGCTTGAATTCTTTTCCTTTAAGCTCTTTTACTATTTCTTCAGGCTCACATGATGGATGTAGATTTTTCGCCATCACACGTATATTACTGGTGGCTTTGTTTTCATATGTATGCGACTCCAGATCAGTTGTATTTATTAATGATGTTAGCTCCCTGTATTTCGGTTCAATACTAACGCTCACTTTGACCTGTTTATTGTTCATCATACTGGTATTTCAGTTGAATTTATTAAATTGCAATTTAGCTTTGATCTCATAATAGTTTTGTACATTGCTTATTATAATTGGTGGCGGATTTGCCGGTTTTGCAGTTTTACCTAATTTTGCTGGTTCTGCTTTTGGGCTGTTTTCTAATTTTTCTGGTGATTCCTCTGCTTTCCTTTTCTTATTGCGCTGATTTCATTTTATAAGCCAATCTGTTTCCCTAGCAACGAGTGCTTCCTCATCATCCGAATTTACTGGGCTATACTTTTTGTTATCAGGCGTGGTCTGCAGTATTGCTAGCTGCTCTCTGAGTGCTTTGATTTCGGCAAAGGCGTCGTTTAATTGTGTCTGTAAATTCAGTATGATTCCGTTCTCTAACGCCTGTGTATTAGGTGTTATTTTAGGTGTTTGATTTTTCAGCTCAGTCATCTGTAAAACTAGTTCAGTTAGCTTTAACTCTAACCTTTCCCTAGCTGTTTTTTCGGTTGCCCATGCTTTGTAGTAATTTGCTTCCTCTGCGACCTGGTTTTCTTGGGCTTCTCCAGGTGGCGACGGCCTCGACGGCTGTTGGTACATTTTTTTGTTGTCTAGCCAACCTTCGTTGGAATTTTATCGCATTTTCATCATATAGTATTTCGTCCACTGACCTACATCAAACGACACACGCAGCATAAAACTGCTACACTGCAATTTCCAAGGTCAGAGCACTGCACAATACGTCTTAACTGTTTCACTGTCACAGCGCGACTGTAGTCCACTGTTAATAGTTATTTAACAAACAAGTATGTTCACGAGAGCGATTAATAATTGAAACATTTTAACGCCGATTAACACACGAGTTAGTTACAATATTTTTTCGTTGATTGTATCTTATTAATTTGAAGAAAATCTAATTTTATTCGATGAAAAGAGTTTTGACATTAATGGTATCTTTGATTACCTATACCAAAATCGTCTATTAATAAAAAGTCATTCATTAATAGGGGTTATTAATATCCGATTTTTAAAAATTGTTCAATAATAAAAATCATTCATTAATAAGGGTCATTAGAAAACGATTTCCTATACATTAATGAAACCCATAAATAAACCATCGACGGAAAAAATATTTACAATAACATGGTCATTGGGCCAGTTAACAGCGTGTTATTGTGTTAACCAATTCGTAAAAACTAATTCTGTGATTTCAACCCAACGCCTTTTACGAGAGAACCATGTGGACATTAAAATTCCGACGGAAATCCGAATGGGTGGAAATCCAGAAAGCGTCATAGACACCTGTAAATTACAAGAATTAGCAAATTCTTTTACTAAGCGGGCACACACTTATTTTCGTGAACAAGCTCTGCAAATTACCCAAAAAGTTATTTGAATAATTTGACATGTTGTCATTTGGCTCAGATTCGTAAAGCTCTTAAATTTGCTTGTGTAATATTTATTATATAATACAATAATTGCAATTGTTTGTAAATTTTGCCACAGAAATGACCAAAATTCAATCAATTGACAATAGCTTTACCACGTGCCATTTTTGCCAAAATAATACAGACACCCGACTGTCTATATGTTATTAAACAACAAACAGCTTGTTTCACTTCAACTAAAACATGCTACGGTGAACGAAATGATATTTTGATCGTTTGGGCCAAATGAAATAAATCAGTAATTTATTTTAAAGCTAATATTTCCGGACTATCTTTTGTAATTCGTTATTGCTAAAGCTGTTATAATATTGCTAAAAACGTCTACAATGATGATGTAAGAATATTGACCAAAAAGATTTTCTTTTGTGGGTACAAAATAAAGATACCCGAAAAATCTTAACTGGGCCAAATGATGTGATTCTGGGCTCCTATATTGAAAGTATTTTTTTTTGCATAAACCCTACGATATATTGTAGTTTACTCAGACACGTTTCCTTTTTTTTTAGCTGTTCCTTTGTCTTGGTTCGGAGCCTCGGACACAACCGAGTCATTATCGACCATGATAGAAGTGTTTCTTGAACTTTTATTGAAAAAAGAGCACACAACTTGTTATAAACGCAATGTGAATAATTCTTGAAAAAAATCCGTGAATACGATTGCGAGTGCTGTTTTGTGATTGTATTCTGATTAAAAATGGTAATAGTATGAACGATAATGGTTTTCTTCATGTTAACCAAATGGCAGACATGGCACCTCATTAGTTATAATAAGTGCGGGATATAAATAATTTACTGCTCTCTATTTCTCCATGCTGCGCGGACTTTGAAGGGTTGTCACTCGGAGACTATTTAAATCAGTTACATTATTAAAAGAGATTCTTGCATATTTTTTCAAGCA